>CABHPP010130917.1:0-14297 GCA_902168425.1 Peromyscus attwateri | reverse complement strand
GAGAGAGAGAGAGAGAGAGAGAGAGAGAGAGAGAGAGAGAGAGAGAACTTACTTTAGAAACTGCCAGTCCAGCAGTTCAAGTGTGGCAGAGGGTCACAGGGCTGCGAGTTGAGCCTACCAAAATTTCTTAGTACTTGTGGGTCTGCACTACTCACAGAAAATGTTCAGAGCAATTTAGAGAATGCTGCTGTCTTAGTTTCTTTTCTATTGCTGTGAAGAGACACCACGATCAAGGCAACTTATAGAAGAATGCATTTCTTTGGACTTTACAGTTTCAGAGGGTCAGAATTCCATGACCTTCCTGGTAGGGAATATGGCAGCAGGCAGGCAGGCATGACTATGGAGCAGGAGGTGAGAACTTATATTTTGATCCACAAGCATGAGGAAAAGAGAGATAACTGGAAATGGCATGAGTCTTTGGAAACCTCAAATCCCACCCCCAGTGACACACCTCTTCCAATAAGGCCATACCTCTTAGTCCTTCCCAAACAGTTCCACCAACTGGGGATCAAATATCCAAACACATAAGCCTAAGGAGGGGGGAGGGGCATTCTCATTTAAACCACCACAGCCACTAAGCTGGGACTAGGCCTTGTATTGAACCTCTTTTAATCGATCAAAGCCAAACATTTCCTAGAAACTCCTCCATTCTACAGAACCCACAGATAAATGCATCTGCGTTTGGAAGAGGTTGATTTTGTATCTCCTGTTGAGAAATCAAATGAATCAGAGCGCCCACCAAGGTCTACTGTTCTGGCCACTTGTATTTCTTGTTCACAAAAGCCTCGATGGTTCTTTCATAATGACCTACTGTGTACTTTCTAAATACAAGACCCCATACAATGGCATCTTACAAGGTGACATAACTCTTCCAAAAGCTTGGATAAGCGGTAAGCTAACCGTGTTCTTCAGTAGGGCAGAGCTAGTGCTGGCACTCCAGTATAAAGGCATTTTAGTGTGAGCTTTGGGCCTTGTATCTACAAATGTCCATATTTGGGAGAGCTAGGTTGGCTCAAATGACATCAAATCATTTCACAAGACACACAGGTGGGAGCTCTAGCAAGAGACAGTCTCTACTCCTAACCAAGAAATGAACAGAAGATACTTGAGCCTACTTTTGTTAGCCTTTGTTACCATTTTCTTCTTGTACTAGGATTGAACCCAGGGTTTTGCACACTTTCACACTGAGCTGCGTCGTCAGCCCTTCAGCCTCCTTCTGGAAGAATTTTGTTTTTCTGACTTTGTAAGACCCATTTAAACAGAGGCTCAAGCTCTCACATGGGCACAGGTGTTGGCTGTTATTCTCTTAATGCCAACACCGAAGTGGAATTCGTTTATGCCATCGATTTGAATGATTTGAAATTTCTTAGGTGAGCCCACCCACAATTGGCCACAGCATAGAAAATACAACGTGCAGATACATACTACATAATGCACAGAGCGTTTGCCAGAGCAAGAGTTTTCCAGTTTGCACAACAGAGAAGCCTTGGGGGGTGGTGTGAATATTGATTGAGTTCATCTTGGGTCTGAGAGTAGGAAGTGGTGAACGAGATAAAGAATCAGATCTGTCAAGGAAGCAAGTGCAGCTGCCAGGAGTAAGAATTCGGAGGCCATTGGTGGATTTTCAAATGCCAAGGCTAGGTTTTGACGTTAGAAAGAATAATCACCCAAACAATTGGGATACTTTAAAATGTGGTTGTACTTCTGTTTAACTGAGTTGTCGTCAACGGCCTGAGGTGGTAACATGCTTACTTTTGTGCTCTTGCCATTCTCCAACCCTTCTGACTACAGAAAGGCCTCTGAGACCAGCAGCCAGCTTGTAAGAGAAGAGTGTTTGGGGGTAGAAAAGGATCAGGAACACGGGGAAGGTCTCTGCCAATTTCTATGGCTCTGGAGAGAATAGTCACCTGAGACACCTCCCACATCAAGATCACTTAGAAAGATGTGACAAGAGGGCTCGATATTAGAATGCTGATGAGTAAGTTATTTATGGCAGTGTCCCAACTGCTGCCAGAACTCCCCTTCTTAAAATAACCAACAGGTGGAAGACCTGATCTGGGCTTCACAGTGTCAGCACATGTATAAAGATCTATTACCACTTTATTTCTTCACTTCTTGATTTTCTACATGCAATAACCCTTGACTTTGGGAATTCCGATATCTTAGAAAACTATGAGTACATGGCTTTTCATATGGGTCTTTATTGGGTCTGCCTATTGTTTGCATCAAAGCTCCTGAGGTAAGAGTGTATGCACGCACACATTTGTGCCTGTGCATATGTGCACGCACGCATGTATGTTTATGGTTGGAAACCATATTTGTTTTATTTAGATCAGAATAGTCATCCATTATGTTCTCTCCTCCTTGCTTATTGACCCTCTGTAGTTTTACAGTCAAAGCCCTTGCCCGCATCCCTTAAGAGAATGCCAAGAACAGCGACATCTCCTCTGTCGCAAAGAATGATTTTCCAGAAAATATTTTCATTAAAATCCATGTGTCTTATACATGTTTTTGTAAAAGTAGATGGATCTCTCTCATGGCTCAATTGTTGATTGGCAAGAGGACAAACCTGGGGCTTGCACTCCTTTTTGTCACTTGTGTCCCCTTCAGAGCAGGGAAGCATTAAAAGGGTTTGGCCCCGGCCCCTGGTGCACTAAAGGCACTATCATCTTGGCACAGAAGCCTGTCTCCGGCTTTGATGTCCCCACCAGTAGCTCTAGCATGTTCATTGACATTGAAGTCTCAGGAGAGGCATGAAAGCACAGAGATAGGAGGAAACCAGTCCCACGACTGGTTTTCAGAAACCTCGCTCTGTGTCAAACCCAGACGCAATGGGTTTAAAACAGGGAAAATGCAGACCGTGAAGAAAAAGACAAAAAACACATTTTCCCCTAGCAGAGAGGCCTGCCACTGAGAGAAGAAACTTCTAGACTTCTAGAAACTTTGCTGAGAGGTGGGAAGTGAATGTTACAGTTGGAGGAGGGGTTATGATACAAGCCTATTATAAGAGAAATAAAAAAATAAACCTGTCAGTCTTATCATTGAGCTTTGCTTACCCTAAAGGGGTGATGGGAAGGCATTCAATAGCAGGTCTAATGAGAGGAGCTCCGAGTCATTCAGCGTTCTTTCCTAACAAGCTTTGAAGAAGAAGGGTCTCATACAATGGCTTCTCTTAGACATATAATTATAAAAAGAATAGACAGTCTAGGTCATGGGACCCAAGCCCTCTACTTCCTCACAGAAAAGGAAACTGAGACTCGAATTGGATAAACTACTTAGCCAAGAACCATCAGCTGGTGGGAAACTGAGCAAGATCAGAATCCTGATTTGCAGGCTCCAGGGTCCTTTTCCTTCACTTCCCTATCTAGCCTGCTTTTACCTCATGTCTTTGGTTTGCACATATTTCAAAGAGTCTTCGACCCTCCTGCTGTCTCTCTGGAAAGGAGAGAAGATTCCTTTTCCCATCCTTCCTCCAACTGTAACATTCAGAAAACCAGACAGAGAACATTCTTCTTTTCCCCTGTCAGGTTGAGCAGTCTCCACCCCCATTACTATGGCTGTCATTGTGCATCTTGCTATTTCTCCAAAGCAGGATTGGCAAGCTGGGTTCATGGAGCTACCAGTTCACCCCTGTACTCCTTCTGCGCCCTTCCTCCTCATATAGTTCAGAATCCTGTTTGCTGGGGAAGAAAAATCATAGCTCGCTACTCTCCATCTTGGTGGGCATGTTCTCTGTGAGGTGTTCTGCCACTCCAGGCACCATTGTTCAGTGGTTGGTTGCTGTGCAGCTTACAGCTCTGATTTGGGTTTGAGTAACATTAGTTAGGTTGATCAAATTTGCCCTATGCAGGCTGAGTATCATCCCTAGAACTCACGTCAAAGTGGGAGAAGAGAACCAACTCCACAGGGTTGTCTTCTGCCCTCCATGTTTGCCCACCATGCATGTATATACATGTGTGTACACATAAATATGCAATAATATAAAATATTACATCTGTCGTATACAGTGAATTTAGAGATTCTGACCCTGGTATAGAAACATCGATAAAGATGGCTAGGTTTGCCAAGTCTCTCTGATGGTTATTAGACCATTCTTCATCATCTATTGTCTAGCAATGTGGAACGAGTGTTCATTCATCTAACCAGGACCCCCATAGCAGAGATTCCCAGAAAGTTAAGGTATAGCCATGATTAGTGCAAAGACACAGTACAGTTAACAAACTGGTAGACAATGAAATATACTCTGGAAATTTCGAAGAACTGCCTTTTGGGAACATTAGGTCTATAAAATTATTCCTCAGTTTGAAAGGGGAATTTGGGCATTAGAAAAAAACATTTTGATATACAAGTTGAAAACTGATAAAGACCAACAAAGTCCTAATATTATTACATGCTTCTCCAAAGAAGAAGTTGAGGCTTAGCGATGTAGAGAGGAGTCCCTGAGAAACACAGGTGGCCAAAAGCAGAACTGAGGCTGGGGCACGTGACTCCCAGTCAGTTCCTTCTTCTCCTTTCCCGGTCAGTGTCTTGTAAACAGAATGGGCCCTATCTGCAGATGGCAGACATGACAGTGTCAAGTGGTGACACCAAGCCTTTCAGCTGCCTCCAGTATCTCCCAGCAGCCTCTCTGGTCCAAGACCTCTTTTGTCTCTTCAAGTTTTCTCCAGGATCCCAGACTGCATAGCACTGCTTGCCTGCCTCTGTGCGCATGCGCACTGGTTGCATTTCTTGTTTGGATCTATTACCTGGCAGAGTCAAGACTCAATAAATATTGGTTGAATCAATGATTTAAAAAGTTGAAGATGGCACTAATGGCTGAATCAACAGGAGTGGTGGGGGGGCTCTGCCATACATGTCACAAGGCTGGGTTAAAGCATTCCTCCTTGTGAAAATGTAGGAAAACTGGGGAAAAAATGGCCAATGAAACTATCCTCACAGGAAGGACAGTCAGGGTGGGGACAGAGGTGGAGGGGCTGCTATATTCACGTGTGATGGAGAAAAGTGCAAAACTGTAGTTCCTGTAGGAAGTGGTACCCACATGATACCCATTACTTCTTGCTTAGCCCAAGGCTGGGCACTACTCTCCACCATCTTTTTATCCAGAATCCCTTTCTTAACATCAAAACCCAGATGCAAAAGTATTGTGACCACACAATCTCTCTGTGTGTTTATTAAAAATCCCAGAGAAGCACCATGTTCTCTACCGTATTTAATTCCTTTGGCAACTAGGAGGTGGCAGATGATATTGTTTTCATTACTATTGAGAAAGCTGATGCAGGAGGCTGATTTTCAGCTTTCTAAACTTATGTTCTGGCCATTAGGCAAACATTTCTTCCCTGTTCACTTAGACCAATGCTAAAATTTATACAGGGTGAATATTTTTATGTTGTTTCCATAGAGCAAGCTAAGATTTTCTTCTGCTTGTCAAAACTAATGCTAACAGACACACACACACACACACACACACACACACACACACACACACATACACGATTTTATCTGAGCTAGTATTTTAATGCAGTCCCCGTTTACTAATAAGGACATGCATCCTAGCAATCCTGCAAACCTATCTAAAATGTTCCTGCATTATCTACAACTGTAACTTCACCAAGAAGCTCTTTTGCAAAGTTCCCATAGAGGAAGACAGAAGAAGAAAAAAAAGATGGGGTGGGGGAGTCACACAAGCAGTCTTAAAAGAACTCCGTAATGCTATCAGTGCCCTCTCTAGTGTGGACACAGTTTATATTTTCTACCTGCAATGAAACTGTATGTCTCTACCAAAGAGATGAACCGAAGGGGAGCATGAGACACCGAATGTTGTTTGTGGCCAACATTTCACTGTACTTCAGGGGGTTCTTCTCTTGATCCCGTGTTGACCTACATTATTTGTGAGCCGTGTATACTACCGCCATCATTCCACATAAATAAGCTATTACTTCCAAATGGTACGTCCTGTGGTGACTTTATCACCACCAACTCCCTTCTTCCCTCACATCATCCCGTAGATGAAAGATGCTATAAAAAGGTTAGAGGATGGCCAGAGCTGGAAACAGCTTTTTCCTGGAGACTTTTTTTTTTTCAAGATCAAAATCAGAAGCCAACCTTCTAAGGAGCAGCTCTGAATTTAATTTCCTTCCCTTTGTTCTCGGTTTTCATTCCCCCCAACTGCACTTAAGTCTCCAGTGTTCTTCTTGCTCGGTGAACACCAATGATTCGCACTTCTGTCGTCCCTTTCATCTGGGAACCGCAAGGCCGTCTGATGCTTCTCTGATGAGCTTCAGAGGAGTGGTCCATCAAGTTAGTCCTTTGATACGCTTCTTTGCGGATTGCATGGCCAGTGGAGACTCCTCCCTAAGAGCAATGCCTTCTGGACCATAGGCTTAGGCGATTTCAAAGGGCAGCTGGACTAGGGTGGATGGTCACGTTCTCACGGGGTAAGGGGTACACTGATGGAAGAGTGAACATGCATTGGCACCCTGGCTGTACTTCAACAGCCCTGACTTGCACAGGATGCCTCGTTTGGGGAGTTCCACCAGCTGTGTTTCTCAGGACACAGATGCATGGGATTGGATATGAACTGGTCAGCCAGGCTGGCTGGTGTGTCTGGAGGTCTGCTGCTTTATGGGCCGGTAGTTGACATCCAGAACTAATAGAAGTATTAGACTCTAAAATAATCTCATTTGATGACTTCCTTAGCAAACCTTGAGAACAGGGTGAGCAAACGAAAACCAAAAGAAAGTCTGTTCAAGTTCAAGCTCACAGACTCTCTGGGACAAGAAGATCTAAGATCCATGTTGCAAATGAGAATGAGAATTATCTTGAATATCTGAAGCCAATTTTCATTTGACAGGTGTGTGATGAATGGCTCATTGTCCCACAACCTCAGCTACCTTGACAAGTAGGACCAGTTCCATTGAAAAAGCGCCCAGCGTGCAATTTATCACAGGTTCAGGTTGCGTGGGTGTAGACCTGGGGCATCGTGGCAAATTTACAGTGGCTCAGAGCTTAAACAGTAGAGCAAGTTTGAGGAAGTAGCAGATATGAGTGCCATCCTGTTTCCTAAAAACAAAACAAAACAAACCAGAACCCCCTGGGGGGGGGGGGGGAGAATGAGTAATAGAAAAACTTATCCCCATTTTTTTTCACCATGAAAGACTATACAGATTCTCTTTAAAAAGAAAATGTGTTTGTCGCAACACTTTATGAAGGGAGCCAGTGATTTCTGGAATCTCTCCCCAGATCTGAGCCCATCCTTGCCAAAGAACTTCCGATGAGGATGAGCCAGTAGTTGAATAGAGGAGAACATTTGAGGACCCCAACTTCCATCGTCCACTCCTGCTTTCAGATTATTGCCCCAATACCAAATCACATTTAGCAAGAACATTCTGGGTTAGTGGGCTTGTGAGAGCACAGAGGCAGTCTCGTGTCCCTTCCTCTACCCAACCTGAGATCTCTCTCTATCAAGAACTAATCTTGTATTTCAGTTGTCATAATGAAGTCAGAGTAAAAGGAAGTCTGTCATGCTTCCTGGTCTTATAAGAATATGTCAAGAACGCAGAGAGAAAACATTTCAAAATATAGGGTCATCTGTGCAATAGTAAGCTTCACATTACTGTAATAAAATGCCTGAGTCAATTTACCTACAAACAAAAAGCTTCTAGATGACCATTTTGATGGTGAAAACCTAGGATCAGGCAGCTCCATTGGTTCGGCCTCTGGTGAGGGTGGAAACTGGCAATGGCTAGATCACATGTTAGAGTGAGTGGTCACATCTTGAGCCAGGAAGAGGGAATGAGTGAGATGCTGGGTCGCATAGTTCTCTTTACTAGTACCTTTCATTAGCCTAAGGACTACCTACTAGGCTCCCCTGTTAGAGGTCCACAGCACTTCCCGTTCTGCCATCCTGGGGACCACACCTTTACATATGGACCTTTCAGGGATGTGATAATACCAAGCCACAGCCATGTGAAAGGCCCATGGCACCAGCAATGTTCATCAGAGATGGCCCTTTAGCCACAACAATGCCGACTTTCCCTCAGGCACATTGAACACCCTGACTTCCTTTATTGACCTCCATATTGTTCTTCAACATTGCTGACCTCGGGGTTTCCACTCTGGCCACCTCTCCATAGTATCATTTCTGCTTTTATTGCAAATACGGACTGAATATGTTTGTCTCTTTAACTTGAACAGAAATACTATGACTGAACTATCAAAGTCAGGTAATATTTAAGGAAGCCAAGCACAGAAAAACAAGTGCTGTATGATCTACCATACAACATGTGTGGGATCTAGAGCAATTGCTTTCTTCGGACTGTGGAGATGATTTAGTGGGTCAGAGGGATTGCTACACAAACACGAAGATCTGAGTTCAAATCCCCAGCAACCACATAACCAGAACGTTGTTACATGCTTCTGTAACCTCAGTGATGTAGGAGGATGGAAGTAGAAGAGTTGTTGGGACTTTCTGTTCACCAGCCTAGCTCCAGTTTTGGTGAGCAATCCTGTTTCAATGGAATAAGGCAAAGAGAAATAGAACAGAACAGTAGACACCTTTCTCTGACCTCCAGGATATGTGGGCACATGTACCCATGCATACATCACACAGACACATACACAACCCACATATAAATAAATAAATACATGGAAAAATGAAAATTTAAATTAAAAAATTTTAAGTTGTACTCAAAGAAGTAGAAGGTAGAGTGGTGTCTACCACAGACTAGTAGTCAGGGTGTTTGAGCAGATGTTTGGGCACAGAGTATAGATTGTTAGGAGGGAAGTCTGTTGATTAAAGGAAACTTTAATAACCATGTATCACATTCCTGATACTTATTAAGAGATTAGACTTAAAGGTTCTCATTACAAAAAAGTGAATGATATACAAGGCTCTGTATATGTTAATGAACTCAGTTCTGATATGAAATAGTATATGCCTATTTCAAATAATCATGCTTTACATGATAAAATTTCATATTTATATATAAAAATTTTAATTAAAAACTTTAGAAAGTTAGACAATCTTCAACATATCAAAGTTGGCATTGTGAGTCTACCTTCTACATTCTGTATCCTACAATCACCACTATTCACACCCTTGAAATACTCCCACAATGCCACACTCATCCCACACAATGGCTTACCCATAGACATGGATGCCATCAACATCACATATGGACTTTTAAGCCTTATCCAAACTTAACCTCCAGTCTCTAGGGTTGCATAAGACATAGCAGATTTTTTTAAAAACAAATATTGAGTGGTGGACTAAATATGGGTGAAGATTTTCATGTCTGAGCTAAGGACAGGGCAAATGCAGTTGAGTAGTAAGCAATACCAGGATATGCTGCTGGAAGGAACATCCCAGAAGGTGGAGAAAGAGCTTCCTGCAGAGCCATCTGAATCCACTCTGAGTGTCCTTCAAGACTCAACTGTGGACTACCAAAGGAACACCAGGCATTTACAGGTGATTGGTATCATCGTTTTCCATGTGGGCTGAAGAGATGAATGTCAATCTCAAAACTCATTACAGTGAAGAGATATTTTGGAAATATTTAGTAAAAGGCAATTGTTCTTACTGGGATTCGCATGGGCCACATTTCTTGTAGGTCACTAACCCAGTGGATGAAGAGAATGAGATAGAAACCACTGAGTTGACTTGACAATGGTCCACTCTGAAGTAAAGGGCACACAGAAAAGCAAAAGCAAGAGGAGAGTGCCCTTGGACCAGTCAGCGTGGTACAAACTGGGGAAAATGCAAGTAGAGTCCCAGTGGCCTGCCTCACTTCTCAGCAGCCCTGTCCTACTCGATAGTTTACCCAACACTTGAATAGAGACTTAGAAAGCACACTGACTGGAGCCACAGAGGACTTCCGTGTTGTCCAGAATGAAATGTGAATTGAGAGAAGTCCTCTGGGCACACTCAACAATGGGGGAAACCGGCAACAATACTGTGAGAAGACACTTGGCAATAATGAAATAGTAGGATATGTTTCTTCCCCCAAAATTGCATCTGTGTACAGGTTGGAGGAACTTGTGGCTCCCCACACACTATGAGTTGACAGTGTGACCTAAGGCATTCTCCAAAGAAACAAAGAATACATAAGTGAAGGCAAGAATGGTTCTCTTTTCTGCATGTTGGAAGATCACATTTGGGAGCTCTGCTTTGGGGCTCATGTTAGAACTGGCCTTTGAATTGGGAAAGAGGTAAAGCATATAAAATAGTTCAAAGCATTGCAACCATATCAGATGAGAAACAGTGGAAAGATCTGAGGTGAACAACTTGGCAAGGGGATGGCTCAGGGGCCAAGGCAATTACCTTCCATTATCAGAAGGCCTGTCACAAGAAGACATCTTGATGGGTCTGTGAGACTCGTCCTACGGGTAGCAACAGCAGGTGTCAGTTATGTGGGTGCAATAGCATTTCAATACAAACAAGAGATTAAAATAATCACAGCTATGATCGAAAGGACACTTACTGCTGTGTGTTGATGGGAGTCTTTTGATGGGAGCTTTGCCCGAATACACGTCTAATGGACGTTCTAAGTTCTCCTTTAGAAATATGCTGTTGCCATAATGGCAGAGTGTAAAAATGTTCTAAGGTGTGTCCCTGATTCTCTCTCCCTCCTATATATAAAATCAATATGAGAGTTATAACATCATTTTCTGAATGTTAGACTCCAGGGCTTCTCTTTGAGGTCAGCTCCTTCTGTCCACAAAACAGCATCCTAAACAAAACCCAGCAAGCATCTAAGAAAATGGTCCAGGCAGTGGACACACCGGCAGGAAAGTGGAAAGGCAGTTCATTTCTTCCTGTCTTTGGTAAGATGCACTCCATAAAGCATGGGACTCATTTTGATGCAAATGCTTTCATTCTAGAAAAGCTGTTAGTTCTCCCTGCCCCATTCCCTCAACAAAAATGCTAGGCCCTGATCTAAAAAGGATTCCAAATAAGGTGGCACCAATTTCACAGTTTTCTCATCTCTCTGGTGAGCCTGTGCCCACCACCTTCTTTGCTCTCAAACAGCTTTACCGTCTAGGAGTTGAGAGTGGAGCTTGGAGGTAGAACCCATGTCTGGCATGAGCAAAGCCCCACATTCCATCTCCTGTACTGCAAACCAAACCCACCAAACAAGCAAATGTGTGGGGCCCATTTATCAATGTACTTTAAGACGTTTTCAACCAAATGGCGAGTTAAACTAGTTTTACTTTCAAGATAGAGAGAGGTTATGCAAGACTAGAGTTTTTCTCAGACATATAAAGGGAAGCAACCTCCAACTGAAGAGGTCTGGGAGGCAACAAGAGGTAGGAGGAGCTGGCTGCAGGACAAAGTGGTCCAGGCTGACCAAAAGGCAAGTAACCTCTGGCTTCACTTAGAGAAAGTAGTTTCTGCTAAGTCCGGCTCTTGGCTATCCCCAGCACTCAAACAGGCCTTAGTCCCCCTAACTGACAAGGTAGAGCATGTCAGGAGGACCAGGGCTGTCCAGATTAGCTGGTGGCCATCTCAAGGCCATGCTTAATCAATGCTCATGTTAATCACAGTAAAAGAATCCAGAACCCTCAGCTCCGGACATTCATAGATGTTGCTTTCCTAGTAATCAAGGATCAAAGGTCTCCTTCAGGGTAAGTGATATAAAGATGGGTTCTCTCCATTGCCCACCCCTCATCCCCAGTTTACTCATGGAGATCTCATTTATTTCTCCTTCCCAGCGTGATCCATGTGTCCCTCTTTGGGTCTTCCTTGTTAGCTAGCTTCTCTGGAGCTGTGGGTTGTAGTCTGGTTATCCTTTGCTTTACATCTAGTATCCACTTATGAGTGAGTACATACCATGTTTGTCCTTCTGAGTCTGGGTCGCCTCACTCAGGATGGTATTTTCTAGTCCCATCCAATTGCCTGCAAATTTCATGGTGGGCAATGGAGGGTAGGGGATAGGGGATGAGAAAATAAGGGAATGGGATGGTTGAGCTGGAACAGGGATGGAGAGGGAAAGCAATGAAGAAATACCATGATAGAGGGAGATATCATAGGGATATAGAGAAACCCAGTGCTAGGAAAGTTGGCAGGAATCCCCAAGGATGACCCCAGCTTGGACTACTAGAAATAGTGGAGAGGGTGCCTGAACTGAGTTGGCTTACCCCAGTGATCAGACAGGTGAATACCCTAACTGTCGTCACAGAGCTTTTCTCTAACAACTGATGGAAGCAGATGCAGAGATCCACAGCCCAACACCAGGCAGAGCCCCAGGAGTCCAGTCGAGAAGAGAGAAGAGGGACTCTATGAGCAAGTGCATCAGGATCATGATGGGGAAAACTGCAGAGATGATCAAACCAAACTAGTGGGAACTCATGAAAGTTGGATCAGTGGCTGTGGTGCCTGCATGGGACTGGACTAGATACTCTGCATGGCGAGACAGCTGTTTAACTTGATCTGCTTGGGGCGAGGGGGCCCTGGTGGTAGGATCAGAATCCATCTCTGGTGCATGAGCGGGATTTTTGGAGCCCACTAGCTATGATGAGACACCTTCTGCAGCCTTGAGGCAGGGGGAAGGGCTTGGACCTGCCTCTACTGGATGTGCCTCCCCATGGGAGGCCTTGCCTTCTTGTGGGAGGGAAGTCGGGGGTGAGTTGGGAGGGAGAGGCTGGTGGGGGCGGGAGGAGGGAAGAGGGGGATCTTTGATTGGTGTGTTAAATGAATGAAAAAAATTCTTAATAAAAAAATGGGTTCTAAGGTCCCCCAAATATCACAACTGATGTTACTTCTCACTGAGCTTCAACACAATACAAAATAGTCTATTTGATACCAGGACAAACTTCTCGGGACTGCTTCTCAAAACTCAACTGTGTCCCCAGTTCTCACTTCCATGTAAGGGTTTTTATTTTGTTTTAGATACAGCATTCCTGTGTCTGAGGCAAGGTGGCTTTTGTTTGATTGTGCTTTGTTTGTTTTTTAAGGCAAGTCCCCGGGATAGAATCACTCTAGAAGCCAGTGGCCAGTGGAGTGAGCTCACTTGCGCCATGTTATAGACCATGTTATAAGGGCAGGTGTTTCTGCTCTTCTGCCACTGGAATGCCCAACTTGTAGGTCTTGAAGGTGACAGGATCTTCAGCCATATGCATGGCTGATGCACACATGAGCTCAGTGAAAAAGGGCTTCTGGGCTCCTTTGTAGGTATGGATGCTACAACCTTTGGAATGAAACTTCTGGAAGGTGGTTGGGCCCAAAGAGAGTCATTGTGTCTTATGAGTTCTTTGCCTTTTTCCTACTTTCAGGATCCAAGGCACCAGGATTTGGGCCAGGTAAGGCTTTGGATGAGCCAGCACTGACCCACCTCTGGCTTCTGCTTAGAGGGTAATGGAGAGGTCCTTCTTGGGTGACCTGTGCTGATGCAGGGGCTGTTCTGTGTCCACTCCAGAGCTCTAGTTCATGGAGGTTTCTGCCACTTGGAAATACTTCATCTCCTCCGTGGTGAGTCCCTTGTGGGATGAGCAGCTAGCATCTTTCAGTCCTGCCTGGTGCTAGAATGCTCTCGTGGGCTTCCTTCATAACCAGGGAATTCACAGTGGCATGTAGCTTCACCCTTCACCATTAGGATCTTGTCTAAACTGCCACCAGCCATTGTTGAGGTCATGACAAGGGAGTGTTACCTAAGAATTCCCTCCAAATTGAGACGTTTCCTCCAAGAGGGAGGAGGGAAGCTCATGAGCCTTAGGAAGTAAATGACCTGAAATCCAAGAAAGCTGAAACTCACAAGATTCACAAGGCCACTTTCTAGCCTTATAAGAACAAAAAAGTAGTTGCTGGGGAGAGGAGACTCTCTGACCTGTTACACAGCCTTTAAGTTTAGAGGGTGCAGAGGCTGCAGCTTTCCTGAGCTGTCACTCAGGCCCAGCTGGACCTTTCAGTGATACAGCTGCCTTTGAGTCATCCATGCTCCTGTAACTAACCCCAATGTGTTCACTGATTGACCAACTTGGACATAGGCAGTTGTTGGCTTGGTCAGTTGTTGGTTTGGTCTGTCGTTGGCTGTCTATCCAGGGTAAATGGACATCTGTTAGCATCTCCCCAGGAAAAGTCTCACACAGTTGGTGGAGAGAACACACTAGCCTCCTTTTCCTCTGTATTTGGTGAGGTGTTGATAGTTAATTCTAGAGTCATTAGCTTCCAGGTGATACTGCCCATATTTGTCATAGGAGGAGTCCTGGGCACAGGATCCTTGCCGACATCCCATGAACAGGGATGTATGTCCTACATACCTACTAGGCCCCAGAATGGTCAGTTCTGGTTGTCTTGAAGCCAT
>CABHPP010130916.1:8378-51181 GCA_902168425.1 Peromyscus attwateri | reverse complement strand
GAGACAGGGTTTCTCTGTGTAGCTTTGCGCCTTTCCTGGAACTCACTTGGTAGCCCAGGCTGGCCTCGAACTCACAGAGATCCGCCTGCCTCTGCCTCCCAAGTGCTGGGACTAAAGGCGTGTGCCACCACTGCCCAGCTGATAAAGGTTTCTTTATGAAGGCAAGGGACTTTCTGCACTGGGGCCAACAGAATTTGAAATAAAATAGCTAATATTGTTTAAGTACTTGCCATGATAAGCCATGTGTGAGCATCATTATATTACTATAACTTTACATTTTTACTTTTTGACTGAAATTTAGTATTTTTACATATTTATGAGTTATAATGTTGTGTTTTGATTCATATGCATTAGGTAGTGATCATCTGAGAGTAAAAATAAAACTTTTATTTTAATTTTATAGATAAGGAACTAGTCTTAATGATTTGCCCAAGGTGCTATGATTAGGAATTGACATAGCTGGGATTTGAAATTAAGGCCTATCATACTCATGTCACTCTTGCTGTTTTCAAGTTGAGATGGTAAGTAATTGAAAGTTAGAGTGGGTTAGTACAGATTTTCTGAAAGGAGTGTAATATACTAGAGCTGGCCTGAGAAAAAAGGAGCCCTTTGGAGACTTCTTTTTCAAGCATTCTTACTGGTGTTAATGAATTGTTAAAAAGCTTTGTTAAAAGCTCATTTATGCTAAGTTGTTTATTCCTTCCAAAAGTGAAAAGACAATGCTTAACTCACAAAAGGAAGCAATGACAATGATATTAACTTGTAGCACTAGAGTATGTAAAAGGAGTTTGTAGCAAGGTCTCCTTCCAATCTACTCTATGGACAACTTATTCTTGGTCTAGTTTTTATTTTTTTTCTTATTTCAAATACGTTTTTAATTGAAATAGAAATACATGACTTTCCTCACCCCTAGCTACCCTTCCTCTAGCCACTGCTCCTATGTTGATGGGGTTTTCTTTAATTATTATTATTGTTACGTATGTGTGTATTCAAAAATACATATAAATGCAACCTGCTGAGTCTATTTTGTTTGTTTGAGTATATATAGTTTCAGGACTGACCAATCTGCTTTGGACAGACAATAAGGAAGCTCATCTCTGGAAGAAGCTACTATCCTCTCAGCAGCCAATAGTTGCCTATAGTTCTTTGTCTGAGGGTGAGACCCCCTGCCATTCCCCCACTTGCATGTTAACATGTCCCTTGATATTACCACTGATGTGCTCTCGTCTATGCACCCATTTTTAGGAGAGTCTGTTTCACAGAAGACTTCCTGGTATTCTGGCTCTCACAATCTATTGTCCCCATCGTCTACAATATTCCCTGAGCTATAGATACAGGAGCTTTGATACAGATGTATCCATTAGGACTGAGCGCCCCATGATTTACAGATGTTCTTAGCTCTTCAGATTTCTAGTGTGCTCCAAGTGTACCTGGATTTGAATTTTATTTTGGCCCTACTGCTGTGTGCACTTATAATAGTAAATTTCTTGAACTTTTGTCTTTCTGCTAGCAAAACATAATAATAATAATAATAATAATAATAATTCTTACTTCACAGAGTCATTTTGAGGATTGAATAAAAAATTGCATTTGGATGCCTGTTTATTCTGTAAATAACTACAGCTACCAGGTTTATAATATTTGTTGCTTCAGATATTGTTGTATGTGTTTGCATTAATTTGCATAATCACAAGGACCCTGTGAAATAGGTATATTGTTACCCCAGATGTAGCCGAGGAAACTGAAGCAGACGTAGGCTGATATACCCAAAGTCACATAGCTGCGAAGTGACAAAGCCAGAATTGGCAGAATGGCTAACTATCACATTCTTCCAAGTGGTTGTTTTTCAAAAGAATATACTTACATAAAATAAAAATCTAAAAAGCATTAGATTAAGGAAACATTGAAGAATAAGACTTCTAAAATTAAATATTTTTGAAACAACACTGGATATTTGAGAGTGTTTTAAATGAGCAGGTACAACAGTAGAGGTAATAATCCTTAGTGGCCATGACGACATAGTAGATCCTATATTACCCTGAAGAGACTCTGACCTGTAACTACTGTCCAATAAATATTCGTGTCTGCTATTGTGATTATGAAGCTCACAATATATAGTAGGAGCAACAGAGCATGCACACAAATGACAAGACACAAAGTAGAAAACGGAGAAAAGCATTAAGGAACAATTCTGAATGTAAGGTACAGAGACTGGTAAATGAACATATTTGGGGAATCAGTAGTTCCTTTTGATTGTGAAAGTTACATATGAGACATGAAATGAGTACATTAGGAAATGTTCAGATTTAAGGTTGAAGGGATGTGAAAGACAAAGAAGGGTTTTGAATTTTATGCTGGAAGTTCATGAAGTCAGTGGAGACTTTTCAAAATGTTTTAATATCAACAATGAACCCAACTTCAAGAAAATTAACTTAACAGTCAATGGGGAATGAATTAGAGAGCAAGTTATTGCAAATAGCCAACATTGATGGGAACAAAACAGGAACATTTTCTCCTGAGTCACGGGGACTGTGGTGGTATTGTGTTCCCCAAAATATTGTGCACCCTAATAAACTTATCTGGGGTCAGAGACAGAACAGCCACTAGATACAAAGGCTAGAAAATGGTGGCACTCACACCTTTAATCCTAGCACTCCAGAGGTAGAAATCCCTCTGGATCTCTATGAGTTCAAGGCCACATTGGAAACGGCCAAGCATGGTGACACACACATTTAATCCCAGAAAGCGAGCCTTTAATCCCAGGGAGTGGTGGTAGAAAGCAGAAAGGTATATAAGGCATGAGGACCAGTAACTAGAAGCATTTGGCTGGTTAAGCATTTGGCTGGTTAAGCTTTTAGGTTTTGAGCAGCACAGTTCAGCTAAGAGCCATTCGGATATGAGGACACAGAGGCTTCCAGTCTGAGGAAACAAGATCAGTTGAGATGTTAGCCAGGTGAGGTTAGCTGTGGCTTGTTCTGTCTCTCTGATCTTCCAGTGTTCACCCCAATACCTGCCTTAGGTTTGATTTTATTAATAAGACCATCTAAGATTTCTGCTGCAGGGGACCATTCAAAAAACATTTACTCAAACACACTCATTAAATTCCTCCTGTGGGAGAAGCACTTTGGTGAATTGACCTGAATTCCCTCCCCTGTTGGTGAGGCTTATTAAAATTGTAATTTGATAACTGTAGTTAAAACTCCCCCAGTTGCATATGCTATGACAATTGTCCTTGACAAATAAGTCTACCCTTTTCAAGAAACACTTTGAGCTGTGAAATCAAAGGATAGACTCTCCTCCTACGGATGGACAATAACCAAGCTTGCTCATTCAGAGCCATAGCCTGTACTAAAATCCTGTGACCAGTAGATGGCGATTACAAGCTTTTGCCTATGTATCTCACAATGCGTGGGAAGAAATTGGAAGTCTAAACAAGGGGAAATGCTTATGTCAAGTGATGGGAAGGAGAGACTAGGACTGCACATTGAGATGACAAGGTGATGGAAGCTGGGCTTGCAGTTAAACATACTCCTAGAGAAGTCATGCAATTCAGAGCTAGCTTTCAAAATTTGTACCTATATCTGCTGGTGAGGAAGGAATTTGTACTGGCAAATACTGAAAACAATAATTTTCCTGTTCTGTAATCCCTCAAACTTAGTTTACAATAGGGGTTGTAGCTGTGCTCCAACAGGGCTGAACAGACCTTTGGGCCCAGTGTAACAATAAAGGCAACTTGAAAATCTCAAGCATTCTTCTCCCTTTGTGACTCTTTCTAGTTTTAAACCCACAATATTCCCTCTGTCTACTTTCATATCATAGGACACCTGACTATTTATCACATAGATTTAGATATAATAGAGGAAGCTTAGTGGTGAACAAAGCAAAATAAAATCATGCAGTCATGAGTCATAAGCTTATAATTACAGTGCTTGGGAGACTGGGGTAAAAGGTTTATGAGTTTGAGGACAGCCTGACCGACATGGTGCTGCTACATAGTGAGACTCTTTCTCAAAAATTACATTTTATTTATTACTTAAATTTAAACTAAATTTAAACAATTAATAAATTTAAATAAAAAAATAAAAATAAAAATAAAAATAAAAATAAAAATTATTACTTTTTAAAATTAATTTATAGTGAAAACGGGGCTGGAGAGTTGGCTCAGTGGTTAAAAATAATTAACTGCTTCGCCCCATGATCTGTTTTTACTTTCCTGGTTTCTGTGGTTACTCCAGGTTATATACTCACATCTGAAGATTGAAAACTAAAGCTATAGATGGAAGAGAACGTGTGACATTCATCTTTCTGAGTCTGGATTACCTCACCCATTATAATGTCCATTTACCTGCAAATTTCATGATTTCAGTTTTGCATTGGGTTTGCTTGTTTACATGACTCTGTATTCTGGATATTAGTCCTCTATCTGATATAGAGCTGGAAATGATGCTTTCACACTCTGTGGACTTCCTCTTTACCCAATTGATCATTTCCTTTGCACTACAGAAACTTTAGTTTTATGAGGTCCCATTTGTCAATTGTGGTTCTTAATTACTGAATGATTGGAATTCTTTTCTGCACCTATATCTTACAGGATCCTCCCTATGTTTTCTAGCAATTTCAGAATTTCAGGTTTCACTTTGAGGTCTTTGATCCACTGAAAGATTTGTGCACAGTAACAGATATGGGTTGAATTCATTCTTCTACATGTAGACAACCAGTTTTCCTAGAACCATTTGTTGAAGAGGCAGTCTTTCCTCCAGTGTATGATTTTGGCATCTTTGTTGAATATTAAGTGGGTGGAATTATGTGCATCTAAAACTGGGTCTTCTGTTCCATTGAGCAACAGGTCTGCTTTTGTGTTTTTAATACTATAGTTCTGTAACATAACTTGAAATCTGTTATGAAAATCCGTCCAACATTATTTTTGCCTAGGATTGCTGTGGCTATGCAGGTTTATTTGTGATTGCTATAATGTTAGAATCTTTCTATTTCTGTATTTCTGTGAAGAATGTCATGATGTTTTGTTTGGGATTGCATTGAATCTATAAATTACATTGAATCAGATATTCATTTCCCAGAATTAATTCTACCAATCCATGAGCATAGGAAGAGTTTCCATCTTCAAATATCTTCCTTGATCTCTCTTTGGAGACTTGAAGTTTTCATTGTGGAGGTTCCTCACCTCCTTGGTTAGGTTTCTTCCTAGATATATTGTTAGAGGTCACAGGAAAAGGGGTGTGTCCATGGTTACTTTCTCAGCACGTTTGCTATTGATGTATAGAAAGGCTACTGATTTTGTAAGGTATTTCCGTGTCCTATCACTTTACTAAAAGTGTTGACCATTTCTAAAAGTTTTGGATAGAATTTTATATCATCTAAAACTATGAATAATTTGACTTTGTTTCCTATTTGTATCCCTCCCATCCTATACTTTCTAACACTTTTTATCTTGAAAGCATGGTTAATTTTATTGAAGGCCTTTTCTGCATCTCTTGAGATGATCATTTGATTTTTGTAAGATGGAATCTCAGAGGCATTTTGATTTGCATTTCCCTGATGGCAAAGGATGCTGAACATCTCAAGTCTTTCTCGGCCATTTGAGACTCTTCTGTTGAGAATTCTGTTTAGATCTGTACCTTATTTTTTAATTGGGTTGTTTACATCTGACTCCCATCCCATTCCTGGACTTTGCAACTATTAAGAATTTTTATGAACTTTTAAGACCTGTTAGGAACTATTAGAAATTATCAGTAACATTAGGAACATTTAGGAACTGTTAGGAACTGTCAGGAACTCTTAGAAATAGGAACTGTTAAGAACTCTTAGGAACTGTAAGAAAGCGCTGGGCTGGACTCCCACCTCTAGAGCATCTCCTGTCCACTTGGTTGGTGCTCTTTTTCTGTTCTAATAGTTTGTCATTTTTGTTCTTTTTTTCCTCAGCTGTGTCTGGGGCTTCTCCATTCTCTGCATTGTCCTGGTCTCCACCTGTCACTTCTACTTTCTTAATACCTGCTGCTCTTGCTTCTCTAGCATTTTCGTCTTCTGTCTTTCCCAGGTGGTCGATACTCTGGTAGTCCCAGGGAATGCAGTGAATTCCCTACAGGACTACCACTCGCCCCCAGACCACCATAATAAATTGACAGAAATTAAAATGTATCATAATGGGTTATTATGAAAAAATAAATCAAATGACACAAGAAATTAAAAAACTCCTAGAAAGATATAACCCAAACTGAATAAAACTGAATATACTAATGAGAGTGAATTAGTTATTAAACAAACAAAATCTATCAAGAAAGAAAAACCCAAGATAAAATGTAGCAGGAATCTTAAAGAGTCTTTATTAATAAAACAAACCCGGAGCCAAGTATTGGGTGAACACTGAAAGATCAGAGAGACAGAACAAGCCACAGCTAACCTCACCTGGCCAACTTCTCAGCTGATCTTGTTTCCTCAGACTGGAAGCCTCTGTGTCCTCATATCCGAATGGCTCTTAGCTGAACTGTGCTGCTCAAAACCTAAAAGCTTAACCAGCCAAATGCTTCTAGTTTCTGGTCCTCACGCCTTATATACCTTTCTGCTTTCTACCACCACTCCCTGGGATTAAAGGCTCGCTTTCTGGGATTAAATGTGTGTGTCACCATGCTTGGCCGTTTCCAATGTGGCCTTGAACTCATAGAGATCCAGAGGGATTTCTACCTCTGGAGTGCTAGGATTAAAGGTGTGAGTGCCACCATTTTCTAGCCTTTGTATCTAGTGGCTGTTCTGTCTCTGACCCCAGATAAATTTATTAGGGTGTACAATATTTTGGGGAACACAATACCACCACAGTTCCAGAAGTAATTTTACCAAATATTTAAAAGATATCTAAATCCTTTGTAAATTCTGGAAAACTAGAAATCCTTTCCAACTTACTCTAAGATTCTGGTTTGTCCTTGTACTAAAACCAAATACTGCAAAACAGAGACCATGATAAATCACTCTCATTAATATCATGCACAAACCCTCAATAATCTATTAATAGGCTGAATCCAGGAATAGTTAAAAGGGATTATACACAGAAGTCATGTAGGATTTTTCCCAGTAATATGTAATTGGTAAAACATTTGAAAATCAATTAATGTAATATACAGTCTCAATAGACTAAACAAACAAAACCAACTATATTAGTTTAGTAATCACAGAAAAACCTGAGATAAAATAACGGTGTTTGTAGAGATGACTCAGTGGTTAAGAATGCACACTACATGTTCACATACCTACATACACATAATGAAAAATAAACCCCAAAAATTTTAAATTAAAATCAGACATCTCTTGCCAGAGCCTAGTTTGACCACACCCAGCTGCACGTAACCTCTAGGCTTCAAACAGGACTTATCCTACCTGTATCCACCCAGAAGTACCTTGTGCTTCTACCACCTGGTACCATATCCAGACTTCCCACATCCTCCTTCAGGGTCTAGCCTGGAGAGTACCCCTGACATCCTCATCCTTGTTTTTCTGCAACCCACCAGATTTAGCTTGGGTCTCATATCCAGTACACTAGTATAGTCTGGTCTTCCCTGCCTGCACTGCAAAGGAACTAGACCTAGGACTGGGTCAGGATACTCTCTACCTATCTTCCAAACCACAGGTCTCTCCCAAGTCATAATCAACTGTGATGGCTATTCTTTGTTGTCAACTTGACTACATTTGGAATTAACTAAAATCCAAAATTGTAGGGCATACAACTGAGGGATTTTGCTTAATTTGAAGTAGGAAGATGCACTTTTAATCCAGATTCTGGGGCAGGAAGACACATGCCTTTAATCTGGGTCTTAAAGTGAGGTGGGAAGACATAACTTTAATCTGGGCCACACCTTCTGCTGCCTATGTAAGGACATGGAAAAAGGAAGCTTTTGCTCTTTGCCTGCTTTCCTTGCTAGGAAGTTCATTCCTTTTCTGGCATCAGAGTCTAATTCTTTGGTATTCCAGCATATACTGAAGACCTGCTGAGACATCCAGCCTCAAGGACTGAACAACATCTGGATTCTTGGACTTTCTGTTTACGCGAGCCATTATTGGATTAGCTGGACTGTAGCCTATAAGTCATTCTAATAAATCTCATATACATGGAGATTCACTCTATTAGTTCTGTTACTCTAGAGAACCCTAACTAATACTGATTTAGTTGGAACCAGGAGTGGGGTACTGCTGTGACACACCTGACCATGTGTTTGGGAGGATTATGGAAAGACTTTGGAACTTTGGGCTAGAAAAACCATTGAGTGTTGAGAGCTCAGTGAGCTTTTCTGTGGGAGCTTGGAAGATAAAACTGATGAGAGCAGTACAGAAGATGGAGGTCTTGCTTGTGACATTTCAGAGGGGAGGCTATTGCTGAAGGTGCAGATCAGTTGCAGCAAGGGACTCCAGCAGTTTTTGAGATGCCAGTGCCAAGGGATGACCATCAAGAATGTCAGCAGCAGTGGACTGGAGCTAGCTGGAGCCTAGAATTCAAGCTGTGTGCTGAAATGATCAGAATTGTAGAAGTGACCCAAACCCCTTGAAGGAAATCAGAACACAATGAATGAATCACAGGTAATTGGACATTGAGTTATTTACAGTGTTGGAGTTTGGTTTTGCTTGGTTCAGATTGTGACTAATGCCCTGGATCTTCCCTCTTGAAGAAAGTATTTAACTTAATTTTGTTTTTTTACAGGAGCTCACAGCTGGAAAAACTTTTAACTTTTCAAAGAGATTTTGGATTTTTAAAGAGATTGGATATTTTACAGAGACTGAATTTATAATGTGTTTGAATTTGTAAGGACTGTGGGACATTTAAAGTTATTTATATTTTATATCGTGATATTAATATTAACATGCCATCTTGGGATAAATAAAAAAGGAAATGTTCTAATTGAAAAGTGATATTTGTGTGTTAAGTTGTCAAGAGATAAGTTGTACTGGCTAGTTTTATGTCAACTTGACACAAGCTAGAGTCATCAGAGAGGTGGAAACCTCAATTGAGAAAATGTCTCCATAAGATCTGGTTGCAGGCAACCCTGTAAGGCATTTTCTTAATTAGTGATAGATGGGGAAGTGCCCAGCCCAATATGGGTGGTTCCATCCCTGGGCTGGTGGTCCTGAGTTCTATAAGAAAGCAGGCTGAGCAAGCAATGAGGATCAAGATGGTAAGCAGCATTCCTTTGTGGCCTCTGCATCAACTCCTGCCTCCAGGTTCATGTCCTGCTTGAGTTCCTGTCCTGACTTTCTTTGATGATAAACTGTGATATAGAAGCCAAATAAACCCGTTCCTTCCCAAGTTGCTTTGTTCATGGCATTTTGTCACAGCTATAGTAACCCTAACAGTCTTGGTCAGTGTTCTATTGCTGTCAAAAGATGCCATGAGCACTGCAACTCTTATAAAGGAAAGTGTTTAGTTGGAGCTTACTTACATTCAGAGGTTTAGTCCATTATTGTCATGGTGAGAAGCATGACAGCATATTGGTAGACATGTTGCTGGAGAAATAGCTGAGAGTTCCATATTTCACCAGCAAGAAACAGGAAAAGAACAAGACACTGGGCGTGGCTTGAGCATTTGAAACCCCAAAGCCCAACCCTAATGACACACTTTCTCCAACAAAGCCACACCTGCTCCAACAAGGCCAAACCTAATCCCTGTCAAGTAGTGCCACACCCGAATGACCAAGCATCCAAAAATATGAGAGCCTCTGGGGCCATTCTTATTCAAACCACCACACTTAGATACCAACCTTTCCACCCAGACAGATCTACTCCCACACTCCAAACTTGGAACAGGATATCATCCCAGTATACCAGCCCAATCCCCTATGTACACCTGACCTTATTCCACCCAAGCCATTTCCAACCTTTAGACCCAACCTGACCCCACATCTTGTCTTCTTTCTCAGCCTTCTATATCCACAACAAACTCAGAACTAGGAAAGGAAGTCAATATCCCCAGAGCTCATCACAAGAATACCAACAATACTAATGATCAATCTAGTATTTCTCTCCAAAACCGAACAGTTCCGTAGAAATGCTTGCCAATGGGAATTACAGAGGTGAACTCCAGGACACAGAACTTAAAAGAACAATCATAAACTTGTAGCCAGAAGGTTCCTCTAGTCCCGCACAGCCCTGTGGTTCTTCAGCTTCTTATAAAATAATCATTCAGAGGCTTAATATTAATTACCAATTGCATGGCTTATGGCAGGACTCTTGCTAGCTAGCTGTTATATCTTAAATTAACCCATTTCTATCAATTTATGTGTTGCCACATGTTCTGTGGCTTTACCGCTCTGCTGGCATGTTGCTTCTCCTTCAGTAGTGGCTGATGTCTTTCTACTCTCCTTTCTTCTCTCCATATATGTGCATGGATTTCCAACCTGCCTCTAAGCTGCCTTGCCATAGGCCAAAGCAGATTTATTTATCAACCAATCAGAGCAACACATATTCACAACATACATAAAGACATCCCACAGCATAAACTTCTTCAAATAATTCAAGGAGCTTAACAAAGAAACAAAGGAAGAACTCAATGAAATTAAGAAGAAAGGGCTTAAGGAGCATTTATGCCTGAGTGATGCTCAAGAAAATATAAACATAAGGCTGATGGAAATGATGAAGACAACCCAATAATTAAGAATCAGGAGATAGAAACATTGAAGAGTACTCAAGCTGAAATGAAGATGGAATTGAAAAACGCAATAGCTCAACTGAAAAGTTCAAAGGAAAACTTATAAGTAGAATGAATCAAACTAAAGACAGGAAAGTAGATCTTAAAGATAAAGTAAAGGATCTAGTCTAAATAAGCATGGGACATGAACACTTTTCTAAAACATAGGAGAGGAACATACAGGAAATGTGTGATACCATGAAAAACCAAAACTTTGAAATTATAGACACAGATGAGGGAGAAGAATCCCAAGTCATGGCATAGACCAGATCTTCAACAAGACCATAGAAAAAAATTCCCCAAACAAAAGAAAGGCACATCCATACAAATATAGGAAGCACACAAAACACCAAATAGAGAAGACCAGAAAAGAAAACCCCCAAGACACATCATACTTAAAATACTACGTATACATAACAAAGAAAGTATATTGAAAGATATAAAAGCTATATGAAAGGCAAATATGAAGTTTTCTATCACTTATCTCACATACAGCATGCCAGAGGGGAGATCATTTCTGTTCTAGTTGTCATAATCACTGTAGTAGTTTCACTGCAAATAGTATTTTTTTAAAGAATATTCTGGCTACTTTTATGCCAACTTGACACAGCTGGAGACTTTTGGGAAGATGGGATCTAAATTGAGAAAATGTGCCCACCAGATTGGCCTGTGGGTACGGGCAAGCTAGCAGTGTATTTTCTTTATTGATGACTGGTATGGGAGGGCCCAGCTCACTAGGGGCAGTGCTACCCCTGAGCTGGTGGTCCAGGGTACTATAAGGAATCAAGCTGAGCAAGCCATAAGGAGCAAGCCAGGAAGCAGCACTCCTCCATGGCCTCTAAATTAGGTCCTACATCCAGGTTCCTGTCCTGTTAGAGTTCTTGCCTTCAATGATGGTCTACGATATGGAAGTGTAAGTGAAATAAACTCTTTCCTTCACTAGCTGCTTTTGGTTCTGATGTTTTATCACAGCAATAGAAATCTTAACTAATTAAAAGAGATACATGGATTTTGGAAGCTTCTGAGGGAGGAAGACACAGCCTTTTTCAGGAATGAATACCCTGGAAGTAGGTTGCCCATGCCTCAGTGAGCCAACCTTATACTCATGTAAATATGGGCAACACTAATTGGATTCAATAAGTTATGTATATGGACAGATGATAGATAGATAGATAGATAGATAGATAGATAGATAGATAGATAGATATGCACAGGAGAAGAAGAAGACATAAATTTTAGAGAAAAATGTGAGAGGAGGACATAGGAGGCAGAGAGGAGGAAGGTATGGATATGATCAATGTGCACTGTACTCATGCATAAAATTCTTCAAAAATAGACTCCATTTCTCTACAAATGGCTTAGACAATAGATGATAGTGCCATACTACCATGTCACATGGGATACCCACTTTTGACAATTTTACGTAAATAATTTATGCTTTGAATTGTTTTTGTTGTAATTACAGTTTTTAGATCATTGTTTTTCTTCCTTTCTCTATGTTCCAGTCTCACAAATATGTGAATGGGTTTCCATATCAGCTTCAAAGTGTTTCTAAAACTGAAAATATAATGCTCTTGATAAAATTGTGTCATCAAATTGTACAAAAGCTAATTCCCTGATCTCCTATTTTCTTTGATCTTTTTCTCTTAAATCCTTTCTTAACATGTTTTAGTGGAAATAAACTAGTATGGAAGTCAGCAAACTCAAGTTCCAGTTTCAGCCTTGCCCCTAACTTGCTGTGTGTTCTTGGTTAAGCAACTGACCTGTAAAGCTCAGATTCCCTAATCTATGAAATATGGAAGTAATTTTTAAGTTCCCTTCCTTCTTTAATATTATGACACTCTGAGATTTTCTGCCCTGATTTTATTCATTCTTCTTTCTATAAAGCCTTCCATCTATGACCTAATGTTTAGGAAATGCATGCTTTTTGAAGAAGAAAATGCTCTATAAATAAATGTGACCGATAATGTAAATAGTGAAGGAGAATGACAGCACGTGCAGAGGTCATAGAAAAGCAGATTCTTCCTCTGAGAGCACAGCTGCGTACAGAAGCAGTTGAATTATTAAAAGTCATTTCCCATTATTTCCTAATATGCTAGAACTCAATAAAGAAATGTCTCTGTAAAGTTAATACAGAGAGTCTTCAACTTATTTATTCCACATGTAAAATATACTGAAGATATGTGGCCTTTGGGGACTTAAAGTAAAACTCACTTGAAGGCACTGAGAAAACTAGAGTTGAAATGAGATCATAGCTGACACTTTCACAGGAGAATTTTTTAAAAGGGCAAAAAATTTCATAGGCCTGTCACATCACTTAATGGGAACTAACTAAAAATTACCAATTTAGGAATTTTTTAGGATTTTTTCCTATTCTAATAACGATAAAATTGAATAAATTACTAAAATGGCAGACAGTCATATTTTGTTTGTGCTTGTTTATTGTTTATGTTAGCACATTAACTGGCACACTTTATGTGGTTTAGTATTTTAAGTTAAAACTTCCTTGTTATAGAATCTTAAAAGCTCTCAAATAATAGTTTTCCCTTCTAAATTACTATTTAAATTCAGCATATCTGTTGCTAAAGTGTGTGTATGTATAAAAAGAAAGACATTTTCTTCTCTGTAAGCACAGAATATATGGAATGCAAGGGAAATAGCCACTCCAAATAATGCTTTACAGTCTCTTTACTCCCCAAATAATGATAAATGACAGCCTGTAAAAATTATATCCAAATGTTGACGTCTGGGGAACAGATGATAATTGTATAAGAAGAATGGGCTATTGGAGAATGGTGATTGACAGCAAAGGTCAGAATGTGGAGAGCATGTGTTAGGCTCCTTCAGATCCTAGGGAGCTGCTGACAGCTCACTCTTCAGTTTACTTCCTTCTCACCCCAGAAGCAGTTTGGAATGGATGCTGAATTTTCTCAACCTAGGAAGCCCCATTGAAAAGTTGTTTTTTTCTAGGACTGTCTTTATGGAGCATTGAGACAAATTTGAAGGAGAGGTGCTTAAATAATGCCCAGTAAGTTTTATTTTAAAATATTGCACTTGTATGACAAATTCTATCTAGTCCTTAGCATGCATTGTATGTGGTTCCAACTGAAAAGACATCAAAGGCCCATTGAAAGTACACTCTTATTTTAATATATTCAGTGATAGATCTCAGTTGGGAGAATAATAAAATAATATAAAAATACAGCATAACTTTGCTACAACAGACTTGCACATAAGAAACACTCTTTGGATGTGTAATTAGGTAGTAATGAGACACCTAAGATAAAATTATGAATTATTACATTAATGTCTATGCTTTACTTATAAAAAAAATAAAACTTTAAGTATACGTCTAGAGTCTGCTCTTACCACCTCATCTTTATGCTCGCCACTAATAACATTGCTACTAAATAAATGGCTAGCAGTTGAGTGCTTATTACACTTGCAGAGGACCTGGCTTCAGTTCCCAGCACCCACACTAGGCAGCTCACAACCATCTGTAACTCCAGTTCTAGGGGATCTGATGTCATCTCTGACCTCTGTGAGCACCTGTATGCACATGGCACTCAGAAACTCACACAGGAGCACACATATACTCTTAATTAAAAATAACCAGCCTTAATATGAAGGGAACCCAGTCTTATCGCAATCTGATATGGCATGTTTGGTTGGTATCCCGGAAGAAGTGAATCTGGGGAAGAAGGGAAGTAGGGAGAGAGACTGGGAGAAGGGAGGGCCATCTACAGCCAGGATGCAGTATATGGAAGAAGAATAAATAAAGTAAATAAATAAATCAATCTTCTAAAAATATAATCTTTTTACTAGTTTGATGTGTATCTTTTCAGAAACCTTTCCATGAATTTAGAGATATTTAAATGTACCCACAACATAGAAATCAGTTAGAGTCAATTATGTCTACGTAGATTAGTTTTTTTTTTCTTACAGCTGAGATTGCTTTGAGTTGGGGGGACCATGAAACTTAGAACTTTAAGTAAGGATGTGACAGTGAAGACTCTGGAACCTTGCCCATGGTCTGTACTGCCCCTGGAGACCATGCTGACACCAGGGGCCATGTGGATATCTGTGGTCCATGCTGTCACCAGAAACCATGTCAAAGTAAGTTTCTGTTAAAAACAAAACTAATGTTTTATATGTCCAAGACACAGTGACACAGGATAAACACCCTCAAGCCCAAAGGGAAGAACAGGAAAACAATAAGGAGGAACTGAGTCAAGGGTAGGGTGAATGGAAATGATGTAACCCATAAATCCTAGAACATGTCTGCCATCCTATACACTGGATGGCATAATATGAGCACTAAAGATCAGGAATAACGCCACCCCCACAATCTTGCCAGCTGAAGCACACACAGCCACTCTTGGGCTGGCTTTGCTAGGTGCCTGAAGCTTCCTTCACTAGACACACCATCACCCTTGCTTCTCTGATTTTGGGTTTCCATTGAATATTAGCATTCACTCTCATAGCTTCTCACGTCACCCTGGCTGGCATTTCCATCTCCTTGGATGCCTCCTTGAAATCAAAGCTTTCAGATTATGAACTCTACAAAAGTAGCATCATGTGAATGACACTAAAGTTTCGAACTGGCATGAGCTGTATTTACAGAGGGCCACCTGACCCGCAGCTGTGGTGGTCCGAGTTCTCCAATGCCTGGACACTGGAATACGAATCCTGAGATAATAATTCCAAGTGATCTTGAAAGAACTTTTTTTTTGTTTGTTTGTTTGTTTGTTTTTTGTTGTTGTTGTTTTTCGAGACAGGGTTTCTCTGTGTAGCTTTGAGCCTGTGCTGGAACTCACTCTGTAACCCAGGCTGGCCTCAAACTCACAGAGATTGGCCTGCGTCTGCCTCCTGAAAGCTGGGATTAAAGGCATGCACCACCACCACCTGGCAAGAACTTTCTTCTTAATTTAAAGAAGATTCAGATATGATGTTGCTATTTCTTTTAGCTGTTTACCAATAGAATCCGAAGCAAAAAGAATCAGAGCAGGAAAAAAATCAGCAAACTTGTGATTTGACCAGATTATAAAAACTCCATTAAAATGCTATTAAGGGGATTTATGGTTTCTAAAGAGACTAGCATCATGAAAAGATATCAAGTGCTTTGCACTGGAATAATAGAAAAGATGCCTGGGAAGACCCTGTTCATTACAGGCTCAAAGGTACAACAGTGTTATGAGAGAACCACTGAGGTGTCAAACAGAACATTTCAATCAAACCGTAGAGTATTTAGGGTAATAGCACAGTCAGTAGAGTGCTTGCATTACAAGAGGACTTGATGTCAATCCCCCAAACCTACTTTAAATAGTCAGGTGTGGTTTAAGTGATGCTTTGACCTATGGATATAGCAATATGTCATCAGGAGTCATTTTATTGCTATGTTTCTTTAGCAGAATAATAGTAGTAGGTTTTCCCATAGGATCTATGACCTATTATCTAGTCTCAAGTTATTGACCACTTCAGTATTGTCAGGCATGAGTTCCATCTCATAGAGTGGGCTTTAAAGCAAAAAGTGTTGGGCTACTTTCATAACATTTGCACCACTATTGACCCAGTATATATTGCAGTCAGATCACTGTTGTAGGTCACAGGTTTTATAGCTGGGTAATAATGACGGTTATTTTTCTCCACTGGTAGCAGTAAAGTACCTTCTAGAACCATGAATGCTAGTCAGTGAGTATGAAGCTTCTAGCTGGGCACCAGCTCAATTTCTCCATGTTCGATGGCAGAAGTAAACAGTATCTTTAGCAATAGGGCCTTACAATCAGGCTATGGAGAATAACCAGTGATGTCGGGAGGATCTTTAGGTCCTCCTATAGCCAAAGACACAGCAAGATGTAACCCATTTATGTTACTGGGAGTGTACTTTGAGGCTTCAAAAGTCCACCAGTCTCAGTCTCTCTCTGCCTGCTGCCTGTGGATCAGGATATAAAGTTCTCAGTTACTTCTTCAGCACCATGCCTGCCTGCATGTCACCATGCTCCTCATCATAATGATAATGTACTAAACCTCTGAAACTGTAGGCAAGCCCTTAATTAAATGCCTTCCTTTATAAGTTGCCTTGGTCATGTGTTTCTTTACAGTAATAGAACAGTAACTAAGATACCTCCCCCATTATTTGGTGACTCCATTTAGATTTCTTTCATACATGTAAATATTTTAGGAAGTTTCTACAATAGTAGGTTTCCATATGCTTTTTTTTTTGTTCCCTTTAGTTAGTGTTTTTCCACATATTCCCTCCTCTGCCCGTCCTCCCATCCCCCTCACCATTTACTGGTCTTATTCCAGTTTCCTTTTTTATTTATAACACTATAGTTTCTCTTCCTTGAAAAGAGACCTCCTTTTCCTTGAGTTCTTTCTAGCTACCTAATTTCTGTGGTTATTTGGATTGAAATACTTGTATTTAAAGCTTCTTCTTGTAGTAGATAGTAATAAACACAAAGATTCACATCTGGACAATGTGCAGAGAGTGAGAGACTGTAGCATTCAGCCTTAAATAGGATGTCTTAATCAAACCCTTCCTGTTAAGGCTCAGGGATCTATGTGGAAGAGGAGGTGGAAAGATTTTAACATACAGGTTTAACGATCATCTATTCATGAAAAATGTTGAAAGGAGCTGAGAAACTGATATGAAAGATATTAGGAATCTACATAAATAACAAAAATTAGGACAGACATGTTGAAATGGTAGGAAGAGAAGTTTTACATTGTGTAAACCACCTTACTCCCAAGGAAGCACAGTACAGAGATAGATGCTCTTTGCATCAAAGAAGGAGCATGAAGTGAGGACATAATTCTGCTCTACACTCTAGCACCAGGCCCATATCAGTGATGATTAGTAACTGAAAAAACCCCACAGACTGATGTTTAATTCTTCCCCACTTTGGACCCATGCTCACTATTATCTTTGTGGTAGATGAGGTCCTGATGAACCACGTAACAGATTAAAACATGTAGACCCAGAAACTCGGTCATCTCCTACATGTAATATGAGGCTGGTACTTATACACAAAGACCTCCTGCAGGCTCCAATGGTTCCAGGCTCCAGTCCGGCACATTGGAATCGAGGCACTACTCATCACGCAATGGTATGTGGCTTCAGGCACCAGGCTATCTCTGAGTGACCAGGGTTGCAAGTCTACCTCCCAGATTTTAGGGAGATATCAACATTTTTACAGTAAAAAAAAAAAAAAACCCACCTGTTGTGGGAATTCTACCATTCAGTCCAATGACCAATTGGATGGAGCATTTTGGCCTTATGGGCATGCTTTTCTCTGATATATGTGGCCCCTTAAAAATGGAAGGGCAAGAGTTGCACTCTCTCTTGGGTGATCCGAGAAGGAGCGAGCAGTGGAGAAGTGTGGCTTGCAGTTTCATTTTATCACCCTTGGGCAGAATAGAAGGATGGTGGTGTCTCATCTCTGTTCTGAGTTGTGAGTGTATCTTATAGATTTCATTCCTTAATAAATCTTACCTGGCCCCATACTTCAGCGTCCCACTTTAGACACCAAGTCAACCTCTATGAACTCATGGCCATACCTGCCCTAGGGCTAGTGACCAATGGAAAATAAGACTGGAGCCTTTCCACAGGGGACTCATTTCTTTGGTACCAGTTAGCAGATCTCTTCTTTGGACCTCAGTGCCAAGCCAGCCCCCACAGCCTTATGACTAGACCTTATCTACTGTCACACCAGCCCCTATACTATCAGGATCCTTGCCTGTACCAGCACCAATTTGGTCACTAAAAACTCATATTTTAGACTGATGCTCACAAATACAGGCTTTAGAACTATATTCATGATTATGATCTATAACCTTATCCCTGAAGACCCAGTTACCAGGCTCACTCAGTAAATTCTGGATCCAGGCTGACCCCCGGTAGAAACAGAATTCAGGTCCACATATATGATCCAAGCTCTATAACTAATCTCCTATTCCAAGGTCCTATATTTGACCATGTCAATACATTCATGAGGCTTATTTCAGAAGATACTAGTTCTGAAATGGCTTCTATAAACTCAAAGTCCAGGAGCACACTCGTAGACCCAGGATCTAGACCTACATGTACACTAACTCAATCACAAATTCAGCCTATGTAAGCATTCATTCCGTGGGCCTGATAATGTGCTTCATTGGCTGACTAGAGAGGAATTTCTAAATCCTAGGTATTGAAGGGTTTTCCACACCGAGGGTAGTCTATAAACACAGGATTGATGATTACTGCTTCAAATGCACAGACACCAAAGTCAAACCACATTAGGATGATGAAAAAATCAGGAAAATGTGACACCACCAAAGGAAAAAAAAAAAAGAAAGAAAAAAACTAAAGCACAAGCAGTTAACCCTAAACAGAGATCAATGAGCTGCCTAACAAAAAATAGTAGCCTAACAAAGTTCTGAGCTACAAGATAACACAAAACCAAAACAAACAAAAAGCCAAAAATATATAAAGAAAATTCAAGAATAAGTATAAATCATAACAAAAAGTTTAGTATTGAAGAATGTAATGGCCAAACTAAAAAATTCTATAGTTTCAGTAGCAAACACTACCCTGGATGTGGGAGGATAAGGTGGCTCAATGGGGGGAAATGTTCAATGTTAAGTCTAACAACTTGAATTCAGTTCACTGGATCACGGTGGAAGGAGAGATCTGACTCTCACAAGTTGTCCTCTGTAGATGTAATTCTAAACAGTCTTATTAAATAAGAAACACAGAGCCAAATAAAGAGTTAAAAACCCAGAGATCAGAGCAGTAGCCAAGAGCTAAGACCACCTTATCTTACCACTCGCTGCTGTCCTTCCCCTGAGAGAGAGACCTTCTTCCTGTGTCCTGTCTTTTTATTGCCTTTCTGTTCTCCCTTCTCATTGGCTTTAAACCCAACCACATGATTTCCTCATCACTGCCTAACTATACAGACCTCCAGGTCTCTATGGTTTGTACTGAGATTAAAGGTTCAGGTCACCGCTTGGCTGTGTCCTTGAACACACAGAGACTCTGCCTGCCATGTGATGGGATTAAGGGCATGTTCCACCACCGCTGGATTTCTGCTAAATGGCTTGCTTTTAGCTCTGACCCCCAGGAAATTTTATTTATTAATATACAAACAAAATCACATTTCAGCACAAATAAAATATCACCATAGTCCTCTACCTCTACACATGCACTGTGACAAATATTCACACACACTCATATACACACACATACTAGTAAATATATAAATATAATAAAATCTTTTTTATAAAATTAGTAAATACATAGTCATTATAAACTACCCATTTAAAGGAATTCAACCAAAATGGAACTGAAAAAAGACTAGGAAATTTATGGGACAAAAATAAAACAAGAATACATGTTGGGAATTGCAGAGGAGCAGAAAAAGAGAAATGAAAAGGTGTGTGATAAAATGATAGAAAACTAGACAAATGTAGAAAGAGACTGAGCATCCAAACTCACAGATAGCTCCAAAAGAAACCACATTAATTAAAAGTATATTTGAAACAGGAAATATTGGAGCCAAATTTTAATTACATAGTTATTGCTGTTGTGGAGGCACAGATACACACATTCCACAGTGCAGGTAGCCATGTTAGAGGAGCAGCGGTGACAAATGACTTAAGGACATTGGCCCACCAGAATGCAAGGCACTGATTATGGAATATTCCTTTACACTATGTAAATATATGTCACCATGATTGGTTTAATAAAGAAGCTGACTGAACAATAGCTGGATAGGATAAGGTTAGGCAAGAGAACCAGACTAAGGACACTGGGAAGAAGGGCAGAGTCAGGGGAGTCACGAGAGGCAGAGAGAAGCAAGATGAACACACAATGTTAAAAGAAGTTACCTCCATGTAGCAGAGGGTAAATAAGAAATATGGGTTAATTTAAAATGTAAGAGTTAGCTAGTGACAAGCCTGAGCTATTGACCTAGCATTTATAATATTGAGTCTTCTTTGGGAACTGGCAGGTGGGAAAGAAAAGTCTGCCTACAACTGATGGATGAACCTCAAACAGGCAAGGCCACCAGGAGCTTTGGCTCCAGAATGTCTCTTGCTACTGCTATGCCTTTACATGTTTACTGATGGCAATTTTCTCTGGTATATGGATGGCATGGTATGAATGGGTGTTGGGGGGATTCCCCACTTCCTTTAATGCAGTGTGATTTTTATCATGGAAATATCTTGGTCTACAGGGCATTTTTACCTGTGGATTATTATGAAGATAATTTCCTCCTAAGCTATACTGTTTAAAATGTTGCCCCCACCCCCGATAAAGCAGAGACTGCACAGGATAGAAAACAGGATCAAGAAAATGTCACACAGCTGGGACTTACGAGTTTCTCTTGAGAAGCCATATAAACTATTGGCTTAGATTAATGATTAAGAAAAACAATTGAGTCCCAGGAGTTAGCTCAAGTTCTTTCTGATATTGGGAAATGTGTTCACAGGTCTTATTGTGCATCATAGCTAAATCTAAGATTTAAACATTTGACTTTATTTAACTAGAAAACAAAGAATTGAATGGTTAGTTATAATTGGACAGGATTCTAAAATATGAAAAGTGAAACTAGGAACCTGTTTTTCTGGCAATTATAAAAACTACTGTCTATGTAAATGGTTCTGGCTGAAAGGCTCCTGACCTATGAGAAGCCTAAAAGATAAATGTTTAACTGTATGTGGGTTCTTGGAGATAATTTATTTTTCACCTATAATATGTAAAATGTTTAATCATGTAAAGAATAAGAAAAACATGTTTTTTACTTGTATTCATTGTAATCATTTGCTTAAAAATAGAATGCAATCACATTGTAATTTTTATACTGCTTGAAAGGTTTTCCTGGAGTATATAAGCTGTAAAGGGAAAATAAAGTTAGTTAGAAAGAAGACATCAAGAGAGCTACAGAAGGGATACATCTGGATAGAGGTAAGAAAAGAAATAAAGAGATGAAAGAAGATAGAGAGACCAAAAATGTGTGTGTGTGTGTGTGTGTGTGTGTGTGTTTCCCTTTTTGCCAACCACAGAGAGTTGTTTTACTTCCTCAGGTAGAAAAGTCAAGTTGAGTGATTAGTTTGCTAACTCCATGAATCCCCCTCAATCCCCGAGCTACTGAAGGCTGGTCCTCACTGCAGCAATAACACAGTATGGATGTGAAGATCAGAGGACAACTTTGGCGAGTCAGTTCTTTTTTTAATTTTTTAATTTTTATTTTTTTTATTTTATGCTTCCCCTTTATTCACTTTCCTTTCATCAACTGAAAGAGCATTTTGGACACTGAAAGAAAGGATAATTTTACATAAAAGTGTGATAACCATCATCTCTAATTTGAGCACAATGTACAGGAAAATGAGCAATGTGGGAAACAGCCACATTCAGCAATTTCACCCCTTTATTTTATACTCTAAGATTTTTTACCCCAATGCTTTCTAGTTTGTTTTTTCTCTTCTTTCCCATATTTATTTTTCTGTTTTAATGTTTGTTTGTTTAGTTTTGAGACAGGGTCTTATGTAGATCTGGCTGGCCTTGAACTTTGCTCCATAGTAGAAACTGGCCTTAGACTCCAAATCCCGACCTCCTCTACTTCCCAAGGGCATGAGCCACCACCCTCTGGATCAAACCCTGTGTTTTTAAAGTTTCACACATCCAGGTAACTCTTTCCTTGCATAGGTGAGGCCATCCTTGGGGTCAGTTCTTTCCTTTCACTATGGGATCCAATGAGACATAAGGGTGTTGTTGACCTATCTCACCAGCCCGTAATTTAATTGTGGAAGTGAAAGATTGAAAAAATGGAGGGAGTAATAAGAAGTTATTTGAGAGACAGAAGATGGAATATTAAGAGAAGAAAGATGGCTAATTATTGACACCCAGCATTTCTAAAACATTGAAATAAAACAAAATGTTCCTGAGTGCTGGAGAGGTGAATGGTTGGGAAAAAGAAGGGAGTGAAAAAAAAAGCAGTATATGATTTAAAAGCAGTCGAAATCCAGAAATTCTGCATGTTACATTTGTAAAAGAACACAGAACTCTTAACAATGGGTACTCAGCAACACGGTAGAGAAAGGTAAAACTCTCCCTTAGCAGCCATGTTTAAGGCAACGATAGAAACAAAATTGTTTCAAAATCCACAGATGAGGAATCTAGCACTCTGTGAAAATATAGTTTAAGATAGGAGAGTTGTGATCTGTGCTACAAGTGAGCACTGGAGAAGAGATTCCTGCATCTTGATGCTTACTGGTGCCACAGCAGGAGACCAAAAAAAGAGGAGTCTTTCTGTCAAAATGGGGAAGGTGGGTTGTGATGCAAAGGTTCCTGATTTGTATATCTCCAAATTCTGATGACCTTTCTTCTTCCTGACTGAGTAATCATTCCCAAGGTCAGTGTGGGCCCAGAAAACTCTTGAGACGTGGAAGCAAATTTGTGGATGCAGATCTACATGATGGGAAGTGCAAACAGTGGTACAGAAGCAGAGATTGTCCCACTTGGGAGTTGCAGACTGACCTACAGGATGAAAAATGACATCTATGTGGAATAAAATTGAAATGACTATAAAATTTCAATGATTGTCTTTAAGGTCCACAAATCTCTGTCTGCTTCCTCCAGTTAGACTTAAAAATGTCTGACCTGAATTTTTTTCCCTTGTAATCACTTCCTTGTTACCAGTTCCTTATTTCATAATCTAGTTCACTCATTTTTTCATCTTATTTTGCTTTGACCCATTCTTTTACAACACATATATGTTCAGTCGTCCTTCATATGGAAGGAACCTTATCATATATCCTATGTAGAATCACACTCACTTAACCTTACTTTGGAGGGTTTTCTTTTCCTTCATTTGTCCCTCTCTCCTTCCTTCTATCTCTTCATCCTCCTTCATTCTTTTATCCCTTTGTTTTTTACTTCTGTCCCTGTATTGATCAATCAACAGAATGTTTGGCAATGACACTTCTTTAAAGTTGTCTACTTTTGTGGGTGTCAATTCCTTTCCTGAGATGCATGTCTGAAGAACAATTTAAAATGCACATATCACCATAAGATTTGATCAGTTTCCTCTACTACAGTTCTTCTAAACTGTCATCACAGATCCTCCTCCCAACTCCTGGCTTTCAGACACTTACAACAGGAAGATATAATGAAATAGACAATCACCAATGCCTATTCCTACCAGATATATATTTTTCTTCTCAGCCTCCATGTATTTTGTTTCATGTCCAACAAGCAATACATTATACTTTTCCAAGACCTACAATTTTGGCTTCTAAAAAAGAAATATTGATATAAATGAAAGGAAAGAAAATAGTCCCCTGCTGCCTTAGTATGCAGAGTTTATACAATAGAAGGAGGGCTGCTTACTTTTCTAATTGCTACAAATACCTTGTTTCTGAACTGGGGACAGAAAGTGAGGAGGGACAATGCAAATACCTATTTAAATATGTGTAGATAGCTTTACTCTGGGTTCAGCTGTCTGCTTCTGGTATGTCATTAATATTAGTTTTCTATTTACTTCAGTCTATATCACTTGTCACAAGTTCTTCCGATATGTTAGCAATCTCTTCCAGATTTTCTAAATACCCACTGAAATTGTCTTTTTTATTTCCCCTCTATTTTGAAGTATCATCTCTTGGACTTCAACAGTAATTTCCTTATTGCTATACCTCTATTCATTGTGGTCCAGTAGCTATCCAATCACAATATACACTTAGTCAATCTCAAGGAGAAAATATGCCCTGCCACTGCCATATTTCTGATTGCTTTTTAGAAAAAATAGTTATAAACATGGCCTAGAAAACTCCATAAGATCTGAAGGTTTTAATCTTTCCATAATCACTTCACAGTGTACTCTATTCTTCTTTCAGTGATTCAGACATAAGTTGCTTCTTTCATATCCTTAAGTGTGTGGTGCTAATATCATCCACAGGATTGTTAGGCACTGAAACTTTTTGATTGAAATGCTCAAATAATTCTGTCCTATTCATTCTGTGATAACCTACAGGATCTACTATGGATATAGAAAAATACTTAAAACTTTCCAGTGTTGTTGGGAAGATGCAATGACAATAGGTAATTAACATTTATATGAAAGTTTAGAAATATATACAATTTAAATCACCTACAAATATAGTTTAAAAGGAGGGGAAGAGAAATTCCACTTGAAGTGTAATTCTAGGAAAGCCTTAGTTAAGAATATTGGAGTTCCACTTCTAGTGTGGAGAAATAAGCCACAACCATATGGATCCTCTTGAAGATGAAACATAAACTCCATAAAAATATACTACATGTAATCGAAGGGCTCTGGAAAAAAGTTTTTTTAAAAAACATAGCTGTATAAAGGGGAGTCAAAATTGGAATAAAAATATCAACAAGTTTCCAAGTTTTGCATCTTAGCCATAAATACAAGTTTTAGTTATAGGAAAGCTAATGCTTGATCCAAGCCTAAAATATCTCTGGCCAATGAACTCATGGAATTAACCATAAGGAAAATCCCTAAGTTCCCCAATAGAACAGAATAGAGAGATTAAAAAAATAAATCTACACATCTTCAGTCAACCAATTTTGAACTGGTTTTCCAAAACATACACTGGAGAAAGACAACCACTTTAACAAAAGATGCTGGAAATATGTATATATATAAACAAGGAAATGAATTAAAGTCTTAAATATAAGATCTAAATCTGTGAAGCCACTAGAAGAAAATATAGGAGAAATACTACAGAATATTAGAATATGCAATGATTTTTTAGAGAATATAAAATCATTAAAACAAAGCAAAATGAGTAATTAGAATTATACCAGTTTTAAAAGCACCTGTACAGCAAAAGTACTACAGAATGGCAGAAACTTTTTGCAAACTATTCACCTGATAATGCATTAAGCTCCAAATATATAAAAAAATAAACTTTTTCAACCAAAAGAATAAACTAATTAAGAATGGGAAAATGATCTGAATAGACATTTCTGAAAAGAATACAAGCAAATGAACAATAAGTACAAGAAAAATATGGCCAACATAAGTAATTATCAGTGAAATCAGTTAAATATAAATTGAAACCTTCATGAATGTCATCTCACTGAATTCAGAAGGGCTAAAAACCAAGAAGAAAATAACAAAATGCCAGTGAAGATATAGAGAATGAGGGACTCACATACAAAAGGAATGTCAACATATATTGTAATGATTAATATATAAGTTAAAATATGTGATCAATGCAAACTAGTTATAGATGTAAATTATGAGAAAGAATGAGAATGTGCAGCTTAGGTGAAATTCCTTAAAAACTAGAAATGGTCACTCTATCATCATATACACTGCTGATGGGACTGAAAATGATCAGAACCTGTAAGAAAAAATTGTTGCGTTTTGTCAAATAATAAAATAGAATTACGATATGACTCAGCTATTTAAACCTGCACGTGAGGAGATACCTATACCCCATGCTCATACAACAGTTATATAAAAAACAACAGAGGCATCCTCTGGCAGATGAATGGATAAAGAAAATCTTATATACATGCATATCAAGATACTTTTCAGACAGAAAAAGAATTAAATTCTATCAGCTTTATAAGTATGGGTGGAATAGAGGACATTGTACTAACAAAATGAGCCAAATGCAGGACAACAAATAGCATTTGTTATCATTTATGTGTGGAATTCATAAAGTTAGTCTTATAGACTAAGATACTGGAAGCATGGTTAACATACAATTGAAAGTGTAGGGGTTATGAAGAAGAGAAATTATGTAATAGGTACTAAAATAAGAATAATTTCTACTGCCATATAGCACATTAGGATTATTACAGTTTATGAAGATTTGTACATTTTATAATAATTAAGGAGAAGTTTATAGTCTCCAAACACAAATAAAAAGTAAATAATAAATCATGTATAATTACAGAGTGGGGGGTTAGAAAGATCTAGACTTATGGCTAACAAAAGTTACTATACAAACATGAGTACAACTGATATATTTCACATACATAGATCTCATTCATTTACTTTTCACCTCGGCTATTGCAATTTTTAAGAAAAATATAGTGCTTTTGTGAAAAAAAAATAAGGACTAGAGAACTGTTCATTTTGGGCTGTCAATCATAAATTCCATTCCTTTTTTTTGTTACTCCTGGCTTCTCACCTTTCTTTTACCTACCTTTACCTCAAAAGAAAGTTTTCTTTTCAAAGATTAACTCATGTTCTTCTAATGTTTTTATTATGTTGATATTTTTATTTTTTTGAGCATTCCACATATGCATATCATAGGTTCTAATCAAGTCCACTTCCATTTCCACTGTTCAGCTCCTCCCTTATCCCCACCACTACCACTCCCTCCTAATTTCGAATTTCTTTTTATTTTAACCTACCGTGTCTACTTAAGGCTGCCAGTACATGCTTGGGTGTCACATGATTTAATGGAACACAGGTAGTCTCTACGTTTAGCCATAAGTCTAGATGTTCACTTACAAAACAAGCATATACAAAGTTCTATGAAATAGGGAACATATACTAAACTATTTTTAGAGTGCTAATCTGAGATTAAAATTGGACAACAATATAAAGCTATTTAGGCAAGATTCACTTAAAAATATGAATTCAAAACATGTAAGAACAAAGAAAAAGAAATTATAATTTTGAGAGAAAGCAAGAGGAGGTACAAAGGTTTGAAGGGAAGAAACGATCTAATTATATCATAATCTCAAAGTCTAAAAAACTTAAAAGTTTAAGTTAAAACAATTAGTAGCTAAATATTCTAGACAAATAATGAAACCAGAGATTGATTCTGAAGTCAACAAACAAAGGAAATGCACATAATTTAAATTCCTTTTTAACATTTCAATATACATTTTTATTAAGGTGAAATTCAATAACAAAATTAGACATTTTAAGTGTACAATTAAATAGTGATTAGTACTTCCAAAGAGTTGTGCAACCATCACTTTTAAATCTACTTTTAGCACACCAGAAGGAAAGCCCTTCCCCATCAACTACAATTCCTTCCCTTTCTTCAGGTTTGGAAACCATTATTCTTTCTTCCATCATGGATTTACCTATTCTGGACACTTCCTACAAATGGAATAACATAACATGTCATATTTTAGTATTCTTTCATTTACTTGCCATAATGTTCAAAAGGGCTAATTTACAATATTCCATCCATCAGTAGCTCATTCCTTTTTGAGTCTGAATAATATTCATATATCTATATCACATTTTGTTTAATCATCCAGTTATTGAGTAATATTTTGACTTCAATCTTTGCTTTTCATGAATAATGCCACAATTAACATTTGTGTATATGAACTTTCAAGTATGTGTTTTCAATTTTAAGTTTTATACTTCACAATAAATATATGTTGAATATAATTATATAATTATATATTGTGGGGGAACTATTATTTTTATGTGTACTTACATTACAGAAGGTAAGTCAAGCTATGTAACTAATCTGTATTCACACAAACATTTTTCTAGTAAAATATTTAAAATCTGCATTTAGTTATTTGAAATGCACAATTTAAAATTATTTGTACTGTTGAGAAAGCATTGTATATATATATGGCTTGTCATATTAATGTGTATGTACTGATACACATATATAAATGCATTAAATATACAATTATCCCTTCAGCCTTGAAACAGTTCTGTAACTAAAAGTTTTCCCATGTCCCACCCAGTCCACAGCCGCTCAGACCCAAATAACACACAGAGGTTTATATTAATTATAACTGCATGGCCATGGCTCAAGCCTTTTGCTAGCTAGCTCTTATATCTTAAATTAGCCCATAACTATTAATCTATGTATCGCCACATGTTCCATGGCTTTACCTGCGTCCCATTACATGTTGCTCCTTGGGCAGCTCACTGGTGTCTCTCCCCGCGTTCTTCCTATCTCTTTTGAATTTCCTGCCTGCCTCTAAGCTGCCTTGGCATAGGCCAAACAGCTTTATTTATCAACTAATCAGAGCAACACATATTCGCAGTGTACAGAAAGACATTCCCCCATCACTTCCCCTTTTCTGTCTAAACAAAAGGAAGGTTTTAACTTTAACCTATTAAAATTACATATAACAAAACAGTTATCAAGCAAGAATTAAAGTTACAATATCTAGTCTATTTGTATTTTGTAAAATTAAAGAAAATATTCTATCTATCCTATATTTGTGAATCTAAAGTTTCATATCTACCTTATCTCTTATCATAACCAAGGAAAACCATAATTATAACTATCTAGTCTTCAACTACATCAAAGACATCAGAAGGATATAATATTACCTAAGAAAAGAGGAAGAGCATTGTAAGCAACTTCCAAAAAGTCTAGAATGACAGAGACAGCTGCCTGCCTGGACAGTCATCCAAAGTTCCTCTGCAACATTGGGGCAGCCATCTTCAGCCTATAGGCCTAGAGTTTTTAGTCACTTCTCCATGTATCCTGTAGAATATCTGGCATTCTCCTCTGTGAAGCAAGAACTTGAAGGACCATCTCGCCTTGCAAAGTTCAGTGGTCACCTTCCTATGAGTCCTGCATGTCCAGTTGATGCAACATTTTGTCAAGGAGTCCAAATAGCTATTTTGCCAAGAAGATGAACTCCATAAGGAGTGTCTTTGATGCCCATCTTTCTCTTTGAAACAAATTGGTATAGTGGTATTCTATTTGTACTGAAATGTGATTTTATTTGTATGTTAATAAATAAAGTTGCTTAGGGGTCAGAGCTATTAGCAAGCCATAGCGAAAGCCAGGGCGGTGGTGGTGCACGCCTTTAATCCCAGCACTTGGTAAGCAGAGCTAGGTAGATCTCTGTATGTTCAAGGATACAGCCAGCATTGGAGACACACGCCCTTGATCTCAATACCAACCATAGAAGACTCGGGAGGTCTGTACAGAGAGACTGTGACGAGACAGCCACGTAGTTAGTTTATAACCAATGAGAAGGAAGAAACAGGACTCCTTATAAGACAACCGCACAGGAAGAAACTCCCTTTTCAGAGAGCTCTCTTGGCGGGAGAAGCTAGCTGGCGGAAAGCGGGTAAGCTTCTGGCTCTGACCTCTTGGGCTTTCACCTTTACATTGGCTCTGTGTTTCTTATTTAATAAGGCGGTCGGTTACATCTACAAATTGGTGCTGCCAGGAGCAGATGTGTCTCATTGTCCAGAAAGTCTAAGTTTTTAAAACATTTTAAGTGCCATATTCTGTAGGTCTTTGAAGTGTTTGAAGATTACCTACCTAATTGAAATATATCTATGTACACCAAGAAAACTTAACTAACATGACTACAAGTTTGATTATCATAGAAGACTAATTATTAATCTGTATTTCTTAATTATCCATTACAATTTAAATGAATTACATACACATAATACCTTAAACAAGAGTAGAAATATACATACAGTATAACAAAATTCACTTTTAATTTGTATCAATAAGTTAAAATCTGTACCAATGTAAAACATTTTAAATTAGTTGCTCTTTAAAAGTAAGTTCAACAATCCATCCTTTTATCCTATCATATCTATATCCTATATCTCTATCTTCCTTTCTTCTTTTAGAAGGAGATTGACTATGACCAATAACAATTTTTAACCAACAACCTAAACAAAGACAAACATCCATAATCCATTTTTTTGAATGTGGGCATAGTTTTCTAGGCTACTTCCTGCTGATAAAGGGTGCTGTATTCTTATGGGGATCCTGAGAAAATTAAGAATTATGGTCAAGTCCTGACTGTAATAATCTGTGAGGCTGCATTGTCTGAGCCAGTTGCCTTGAAACTGTTCTGGATGTTGGATTGTCTGGGCCATGGTGTCGTCAGAGACTTTTTAGGTGGTGTTGGCTGGTCAAATCTGATCCATCTTAACCTGGAACAAATCCATAGCCTCTTGTTTTCTGTGGAAACAAAAGCAGAACCTCTTTTCCAAAGCAACATATCCTTAGATCCAAATTTTGAAGTCAAGATACCTTTAAAATATACATATTGGTTTAACTGAGCAGCCTTTACAATCAAATGTCTCTCTGCAGTTAAAAATCCCAAAGACAACACAATCCAGAGTCTCTGTGTAATACCCATCTTTACGTGGCTTATTTTTTATATTACCTTTACTTTCTCTTTAAAGACATTATTTTTTAAAACTTTCTATTTCTTTATTTAACTATTCTCCTTTTCTTCTTTCTTTCAAGCCTACATACATTTTTTACACACATTGTAAGCCTTTTTGAGGTTTATTTCATCTGAATCTGCCTTATTGTGAATCTATTGCTTTAAACTGCAGGGGCTAGGACTGAAAGGGCAGCTTTGGCTGCTGGCTCCGCCTACCTCAGCCTCCCAACATGGCAGAACCGCCAGCTCTGGGAACCAGGCTCACCACCAACTATGGGAAGTAGTGGGTCTATGCCTCCATTCAGCAGTGTGTAGCCCAGAAACCTCTTTTTTTTTCTGTACTAGCAAAAGCTACATCTGTCACAATGCAGTGCTCTGTGTGGCTTGGAGATGCCATTGTGTACCTTGTCGGAAATCCGCCGTGCTGCACTCAAGCCAACATGCCACTGTGAACCCGTCATACTGTAGCTCACTGCTGGTCTGAGAGACACAACTAGGAAGCTGTTTTTAGCTCCATTTTAGAATTTTTTTTTAAGCTTTCTCAGGTTTAGGTCCCACGTTTAGGCACCTTTGGCTACACAACTGTAGCATGAATCTTAAATGGTCTTATTAGTAAAAACAAACCTGGAGCTAGGTGTTGGGGTGAATGCTGGAAGATCAGAGAAGCAGAAAAAGCTATAGCCACCTCACCTTGCCAGTTCCTCAGCTGGTCTTGTTTCCTCAGACTGGAAGCCTCTGAGTCCTCATCCAGAATGGATCTCAGCTGAATTGTGCTGATCCAAAGCCTAAAAGCTTAACCACCTCTAGTTCCTGGTCCTCATGTCTTAAATACCTTTCTGCTTTCTGCCATCACTTCCTGGGATTAAAGGCATGTGTCACCATGCCTGGCTGTTTCCCGTGTGGCCTTGAACTCACAGAGATCCAGATGGATTTCTGCCTCTGGAATGCTAGGATTAAAGGTGTGAGTGCCACCATTTTCTTTTTCTTTTTTTTTTTTTTTTACATTTTTTTAAATTTTATTTTACAATACCATTCAGTTCCACATATCAGCCACGGATTTCCTTGTTCTCCCCCCTTCCACTTCCCCCCCTTCCCCCCGCCCACCCCCCATTCCCACCTCCTCCAGGGCAAAGCCTCCCCCGAGGATTGAGATCAACCTGGTGGACTCAGCCCAGGCAGGTCTAGTCCCCTCCTCCCAGGCCGACCCAAGCGACCCTGCATAAGCCCCAGGTTTCAAACAGCCAACTCATGCAATGAGCACAGGACCCGGTCCCACTGCCTGGATGCCTCCCAAACAGTTCAAGCCAATCAACTGTCTCACTCATTCAGAGGGCCTGATCCAGTTGGGGGCCCCTCAGCCATTGGTTCATAGTTCATGTGTTTCCATTCATTTGGCTATTTGTCCCTGTGCTTTATCCAACCCTGGTCTCAACAATTCTCGCTCATATAGACCCTCCTCTTTCTCGCCAATTGGACTCCTGGAGTTCTGTCTGGGGCCTAGCCGTGGATCTCTGCTTCCAGATCCCTCAGTCATTGGATGGGGTTTCTAGCACGACAATTAGGGTGTTTGGCCATCCCATCACCAGAGTGGGTCAGTTCGGGCTGTCTCTCAACCATTGCCAGCAGTCTATTGTGGGGGTATCTTTGTGGATTTCTGTGGGCCTCTCTAGCACCTTGCCTCTTCCTATTCTCATGTGGTCCTCATTCATCATGGTCTCCTATTCCTTGTTCTCCCTCTCTGTTGTTGATCCATCTGGGGTCTCCCGCTCCCCCAAGCTCTTTTTCCCTCGACCCTCGCCCTTCATTTCCCCCACTTATGACCAGGCTGTTCATGAAGATCTCATCCATTTCTCCATCATTGGGTGATCCCCGTGTCTTTCTTGGGGTCCTGTTTTCCAGGTAGCCTCCCTGGTGATGTGAGTAGCACTCCAGTCAACCTTGCTCCACATCTAGTATTCTCCTATGAGTGAGTACATACCATGTTTGTCTTTCTGAGTCTGGGTTACCTCACTCAGGATGATTTTTTTCTAGATCCCTCCATTTGCCTGCAAACCTCATGATGTCATTGCTTTTCTCTGCTGAGTAGTATTCCATTGTGTATATGTACCACATTTTATTTATCCATTCTTCAGTTGAAGGGCATCTAGGTTGTTTCCAGGTTCTGGCTATTACAAACAATGCTGATATGAACATAGCTGAGCAAGTGCTCTTGTGGTATGATTGAGCATTCCTTGGGTATATGCCCAAGAGTGGTATAGCTGGATCTTGGGGGAGATCCATGCTCATGGATAGGCAGGACTAACATAGTAAAAAAGAGTGCCACCATTTTCTAGCCTCTGTATCTAATGGCTGTTTTGTTCTCTGACCCCAAGGTGCACAATATTTTGGGGAACACAATACCACCACACACAACAGATAAGCTTGTTGGTTTGGTTAAAGGAAACCTGCTATAAGGTAAATAATTGAAACAATAGAGAAACACTGAACACATTGAAATCAGAACAGGGAATTTGTCACTCACTGAAGGAGCAGGTTACATTAATTAATATTTTGTGTCTCAAGCATGAAATTCTATTATGCATACCTCTGCAGAATGGTAAGTGGAATAATTTTCAGTATCTAAATGATATTTTATATTTATATCATTTTTGTGTATCTTTAACTCATCTATATTAACTTAGCTTTCTACCTACCAAGTTTGTATAATTTAAAAGCACTTAGGAAATAACACCCTTGTTTTTTTATAATACCTTCTAGCCAAATGCAATTTAATTCTAGGATGGCAAGAGAAGATTAATGTTAGAAATTTGAAAATATATTGACTATTATGAATATAACTAATTATAATATTAGGTTGATACATAATATAATTATATGTAATTATACTAATTATAATAGTAATTATACTACTAATTATAATAGTAGGTTGATACATAAGAACAATGCAAGTCCTACTTTTTTGCTTGTTTGCTAAAATACATGCCTCTTTGTGCAGGTGGACAGTCCCCTTGCCCCTCTGTGCAATTTTCATGCAGACAGGGAGCCCTCACTAAAATACTGACACGAGCTCTAGATTCTACAGCTAGGGGGATTATAAGGCAAATAACTTCTTTATGCAATAAGCTTCAGTGATATTTTAGCAACACAAAACAAAAAAGAAATAATGCAGAAAATATTTCAAATTGGTAGAGAGAATTAAGGTTATCAAATTAATATGATTAGGTGGACCATCTAGACATTTGAGCAACAAAGGCTGATTTTCTAATTTTATGTGAAAATAACGAATGAATAGATGAAGGCTATAAGACAAAATATCAAACAGTGTTAGAATTGTATCACTTTTAAAACAGTTTTTTACACAGTGGGGAGAAGGGTCAGCCTAAGAGCAACAGAATAGGAATATGTTACTAAAATAGATAAAATCTAACATTTAAAAGCAAAGCCTTGCACATAAAAAATTGACAAACAAAATATGTTCTTGGAGTAAATATAAAATTACAAGAAGTGTAATTGATATATTAAAATTATAATATTTTTAACTTATAAAAATACTTTGTTTTAGTCCTTTCTGGCTGATATAATAAGATAACATATGCAGACTAGTTTAGGAACAGAAGTTTATTTCTCACAGAACTGTACTCCGAAATTTCCAAGAATTATGATACCAGTAGAGTTGGTGTCTGATGAGGAACTACTCCCTGATTTATAAATTGCATCTTTTCACTGTGTTTTCACATTGTAGAATGGGACAATAAACTCCCTTGGGTCTCATTTGTAAGGGCACTAAGCTCATTCATGAGAAGTTCATACTCATTACCTAATTGCTTCCCAAAGGTCCCACCTCTTAATTTTATCACATTGATGATCACACTTCAATATATGAATTCCAGGTGGATGAAATTCTCTGACTCAACCACTCCTATAAAGCCAAAGGAAAAACCAGAAGAAACCATTAGAAAAGCTAGTCAACGTTAATGCAAAAAGTAAGTGTAAACTTCCAATAAACATAAGCATATTCTTTTTTCTTTAAATGAATCCAAATAAAATATTCTGTATTCTCTCAGATTTGCGACCATTAAAATGCTTAATTTGCCACCAAATCCTCTCACTAAGTCATCAAAAATATTAAAGTGACAAGTGTATAGTTTTAAAAAGAAGATAGAGCTCAGCTGGTAAAATGCTTGTCTGCTATGCCCAAGGCTCTGGGTTCAGAACCAAGTACCACAAAACAACAGATGTTGCAGCAATTTTTAAGTATTGTTTTATTATTGATTATGTGCATATGTGAATATGGGTGTGGGTGCTTATGGAGGCTAGAAGAAGGCATTGGATCCTCTGGAGCTGGAGTGACAGTTGGTTGTGAGTCACCTGATTTGGGTGCTAGGAACTGAACTTGGAACCTCTTAAAGAGCAAGTGCTCTTAACTACTGAGCCATCTCTCCAACTCTAGGCAAATTTTATCTATATACAGGCTTACAGAAGTGCTCAACGATATATATTCAAAGATGCCTATTACAAGACTAATGAGAGAAAAAATGTGTAATCATTTAACTGCTAATAAGGGACCAAGAGTTAAATATACTGAAACGCATTTATACTGTGGACACTGATAAAAGGTATGAGGTACAGTTCTGTGTACTACTTTGAGAAGATGTGGAAGATGCCCTATAAAACAAAAGAGGTACAGTGTAGAATACAAGCCAGAATTTGCTTTTTGCTTTTGAAAAGTCACTGTGGAAGACAGATTCTAAGGTAGTCATTATGATCCTGCCTCCTGGTAGTCAAGATTTTGTGTACCACAATTTCCTTCAGTGTAGGTAAGAATTGTATCTTGCTTGCAAGGAACATCTACTGAAAAGATATGAAATGCACATGATTATGTGTACATCTGTGGTGATATATTATGTACCCTAATAAAATTTGCCTGAAGATCAGAGACCAGAACAAGCCACTAGATTAAACATACATGCCAAGCAGTGGTGGCACACACCTTTCATCCTAGCACTTGGGAGGCAGAGATCTGCCTGGACCTCTGTGAGTTCAAAGCCATGCTGAACTACATGAGATTGATTCAGTCTAGGACAGAAACAGAGCCAGACAGTGGTGGCACACACCTTTAATCTCAGTAATTGGGAATCACACATCTTTAATCCCAGCACTAAGAAGGAAGTGATATGGCTGGGCAGAGAAAGGTATATAAGGTGTGAGGAGACAGGAATTGAAGCTTCTCAGGCTGAGGAGTCCTAGAGGTAAGAGGTGGCTGTGGCTTGTTCCTTTGTCTCTCTGATCTTTCAGCACTTACCCCAATATCTGGCTCCGGGTTTTTTTTTTATTACAAGACCTTTAGAAATTCGAGCAACATACATCATTATATAATATATGTTTATACTACATTTTGTGAGGAGACACTCTTTCCTTTGCTGATTTTGAAAAAGCAAGCAGACATGTTAGGTGATATACATAATAATGAACTGTTAGAGGCCTTTGTCTACCAACACACACTAGAAGGAGTCAGTTCAATAGTCCACAAATAACCGAATGCCTCAAAGAGCCCATGTGAACTCAAAATAACATCTATCCTCAGTAGAAACTTGAATATTTTTGCATCAGCCTCAGCTAATGCCTAATTTACAACTTTGTGAGTTACCAAAACGGAGGCTTTAGCTAAGCCGTGACTTGACCCCTGACTTACTGAAACTGTGAGATAACACATGTGTGATATGTTGCTAATGCAAATAGAGATAATTCAGTTAATAATATATTTATTTACATATTTGGACATAGAACTTTCTTAAAGTATATACATGAAGATATAGTACCTATTTGTTAAGGGTAGGGCTAAAGAATCAATGATAGGAAAGGTAGTTTTACTTTTTACTTTATAAACTTCCCCAAATTAAAACATGTCAAATCATGAATCTGTATTAATTTATACAAAATAAAAAAAACAAAGTAGGAGTAGAGACTTCTGTATATTATCTGCAGTGGAATACCTGAGGAAATCTGAAGCCTTCACCATTAGAAGATACTGTTTAGATTAGTTTAATGATGCTAACCTCGCATGTTATGGGTAGAAAAACGAAGAGGTAAACAAGTGGCATACTCTCCACAATGTTCTTGTACAGCTTACAGTAAAAAGATGGAAACACAATACAATTAGTAAAGCTCAAGGGCAATGTAATGCAGAGCAGAAAAGAGCACAGTGGCAATTGGGAGCTGATTAAAAAGGAGCTACCCAAACTGAGTAGAAATTGTGCTTTCAGCTAGCTACTAAGGAGACGAGAATAAATGGATACATACTGTTTTACATATGACAGAAACATGCCAGTGATGTAAAGGAAACTGTTTTGCAGTATAAAACTCAAAAGAATATTATGTTTTAAGTGAGCTAAACAGCTTGCTTCAGAGAAGATTAAATCTGTAATAAAACATACTTTAAAAATCTCTTGAATGTCTGCAATTCTGTGTTATGTGTATTGAATGGAATTTTGTGTTGGGGCAGCATGGCTCAAATTCTAGCAATATCTCTTACTGTGTGTCCTTTAGGCTTTGGTTTTCTTGTTTGTAGTATACCTTTTTCACAGGATCTTTTCAGAAGGTTATGTAAGATATAAGTTTAGGTCCCACAATGATTGTTCAGTAAATGTTAAGGTTTCATATGTACACATACCTTTAAAATGGAGATCTTTCTGACTATACTAAAATGATTTTCATGTGACCATGTGCCATTATTGATCCTCCATAAAACTCAAAGGGAAAATCTCCACAAGGAAAGATACTCAGTCAGATAACTGATAAGGATATTATAGAGCATGGTTAGCTCTGCCTGTTTTCATTGTAACCCTGCTTTGGCCATGTTAAATGGCTGAAGCAGAACTTGATGTAACTGGATATCAGACACGGCAGTGGCTTCCTCTACCATTCCTACTTGGGCACCAAGCAAAAGGGATATAATTGTTTATTATTGCAGCAGTAGTGAGATCTGAGCAAGGAGGAATTTCCACTTGCTTCACACAGGCATTTTATTCCGTTTGCCTCTCTGCCGGCCTGTGTCTGCCACATGTTACACTGTTTTCTTTTGTGTTACTTAAACTGGCCCCAAAGCTTGCAACTTGATGCTTCCTCAACTGCCCCCCACAGGCAGAGTGTCACAAGGGCACCCTTCTGGCATGTGCCTTCCCTCCTGGACACATGTTTGTCAAACTGTCACTTAACCTTTGGACCATTAATTTGTTAGCAGATTTTCAGCAGGCCTTATAAGGGCATAACAAACCAGACAGGCCTACACACTTCCAGGGGGATTTCCAATTTAAGGACCTTTCCACCTGGAACTGCCAGGGGCCTGAGGAATGTGTGCTCTTATTGCAGGTGGCTGGGGCAAGTGTTCACAGAAAACAGATCAGTATGCAAGCCCCAGAAGCCCAATAGCCAAGAGTAGTTTACACAGAGATGGCTGCTATAATCAAATGTTCCTCAAGACATACAGAGGTGTTTAGGTATGCTAATTATCACTTTAGTGGAGCACAGGGACGTTTTAAAGGAGACAGGGCAGAAGACTCGGCAAGAATAAGCATAGAAAATAGAATTATGAAATGGAATACTGGTCAGAATGAAACAACTAAAAAGCAAGCCTGACTCACAACTTCACAGTTTCACTGAGTCTACTCTTAATTAACAGCACGAGCTCTCAGACAATGCTAAGTGGTAAACAGACAAACTACATTTTCTAAAGCGGGACTTATAGTAGATGGGAGAGTTTGAGTGCAATTAGAGACACTTTAAAATTAGTTTTGTTCCAAATTTAACCTTCTCTGTAGCAAGATATTTAGCCCATTTAAATTATATTGTAGGTTGCTTTATATGCTGCCCTTTTTCCAAGAGATTTAAAATAGGTTATGCATTAAAGCATACAGGAAAATAAGCATTTTAAGGAGGAAGGAAACTCTGTGGAATTCTATCAATGTGGCTCAGATCTAAGCTGCCAGAAGCATCTGAAGTTGCTGTCCTTCTGCAGAGTACCCATTTCTTCCCATTTGTGGCGGGACCTGAAATTCTAGCTTTCTAACAAGCTCTCAAAATAGTTTTGATGTTTCTGGCTCAGGGACCACACCTCAAGAATCGTTGTTCTAAAGAAAACAGAAGGGGCGTTAATTTGTAGTCCCTTAACTACAATTTGACCCCAGTTTTGAAGAGAATTAAAACAATTGAGCAGCTCCTGTGTGCCAGCGCTCACTGTATGTTATCTCCTTTGCTTATTTTATCTTTGAGAGTCCAGGAAGCGCTGGGAAAAACACTGAAAATTTGTGAGGTAATTTTTACATTTTTATGAGACAATGTAATGCATTTATCTGCAGAGACATTTTTTTTTGAAACCAGCACTAAATGTTCCCTTGAGAGGAAAAGCCCTCCCCAAAGCAGAATCAAGGAGAGGGGGAAACAGCCGTTGTTATAACCTCAACCCTAGTTTGTACCTCTTTCCCAGTCATTTTGTTTTTCTATGGCTATTTCTTTCCCTTCAAAAGAAAATCTTGTTTCCAAAAGATATCGTACAACTCAAATAGGCTATCAGCTGGGCACTATGTGAATGAAATTCATTCTGTATCTATTTTCCAACACTTAGTGTCATATTGTACCAAGAAGGTTATATGCACAAAACAAACCTACTTTTTATGAATAAAGGCATTTAAAAATGAAAGAATCTTGAATGGATTGTGTTTATCAAAAGAAAAGTCTATTGTGCTAGAGAAGTGAAAGTTATCAACATAAGATTGTAGAAGTAAAAAATAAAAATAAAAACAGGAATGGAACTCATAAATTTACAAGAGTGCTCAAATCCATGAAGACTTATTAAAAAAATAAATAAAACTAAGAAGAATCCCCCAAAGAACTGTAGAATACTCTGACCACAATAGCGGTTGAAGTAAAAAAAAAAAATACAGTTGGAGATCAAACAAAGGAACAGCTCAGGAAGGGCTCACTGATCAGGAACTGTATACCCTAATGATAAGACTCCCTTACTATTACTGCCTTCATGTAGAAAACCACACACAAACGAAGTTAACAATAAATTATGCCTGGAGCCACGTATGATTGAGCTGAGTTCATGTTAAGGGCAGGTCTTGTAAGAAGTACAAGGAATTTGTGTCAAAGACAAAGCATGAACTTATTCAAGAAATAATTTGGTTATATATGAGAGGGCTAAATTGAGCCCATATTCTTGAGACCTCTCACTAAACTTGGGCAAATTTAATGTACCTTATAACCAAGTGGATAAATGTTTTTCTTTTCTGAAAGAACATTGGGTAAATAAAAATTAGATGCTTATCGTCTCAGGGATTTGAAGAAACTAGGGAGTAGAGCAACTACAGCCAGACTTGGGGTTCAATCCTCAACACCATGAACCAGAAATACATGACCAGAGTAGCTGGTTCTTCTTTCACTATCATCCTGGTGTTTTGGCTTTACCACGGGTCTGGTAGTAGAAACAAAACAAAGAAGTGATGTAGCTTATATGTCTCTTTCCATGGGTATTTTATATTGTTTTGAGACAAGTTACTATTATATAGCCATGGTTGTCCTTGAACTCAGGATCTTTCTGGATTTTAGCTTCCAGAATTCTAGATAGAGGCATGTATCACCGTTCCTGGTTGCTATTTTTCTTTTAATGAAAAAATTTGAAGCAGTGATAAATGTTCTAAGACACCCCCACAAATCTCTAATGGTATTTCATATACCATGACAGAGCAGATAATGATTTCTCTCAATTTATCCAAGGACAGAAGAGGCTGAAAATTTTCTTTTCCTTAGGTTGCCCTCAATATGTCTTATTAATTTTTCTTATATTATTATTAATCTTTCATTTATTTATTTGCTGTTGTTTGCTGGTCACCTGTCCCCTCATAATATAGAAACAACCCAAGAATCAATCACTTTGCTTGGTTTATACTAGGTTTTCAATAAATATCTTCTGAACTAATGAAACAAGAAGAAAACAGAAAAAAATGATTCTTAGTTATTGGCCACTAGCTATGCATCTCCTCTTAGTTCTTATTTTACTGTTTCCAATCCACAGGTGGAGATTATTTTAATCAGTCATTTTTAAGAACCACATCTCCCTCTGTTCTTTGAAGTACTCATCCAGGCCCCAGTGACTTCTGCTTATTGAGTCCCAGAAGCTACTTAAAATGAAAGTATTGATGTTTAAGATAACATCCCTCAATTTCCTTGGCTTTTACTGGCCACACTATTTGCAAATGCTGTAGGCATGAGTACTCAGGTGGACGAAACAACTGGATTCATTACATGGGTACAGATTTTGGTACTGATGTCTTCTTTACTTTCTAATTAAATCTACACTGTTATCTGTTTTTGCTTAGGGTGATTAGATTATCCTACTAAGCTTATCTCCCTTGCCTCTAAGAACCATGTTTTCATAATGCCATTAATTAAATTAGCTTAGTTTTTGCCATAAATATTGTGGTCATACTAAAGTAATTGGTTCATGAGAACAATTGGGAGGACACCATGTAAACAGACACCTCTGTCTTACCAATGTGCTATATTCAGCACCACTAAAAGGATCCATTCCACAATATTCAGCCTAATTACTAAAAGTTAATTCACCAGAACTTATAATAGTTATTTCTAAGTATTTTTAAATATTGACAATAATGCATCCAAAGCAACACTTAATTCATATGAAAAAATTAATCGAGATACCTAGAGTATAGTCTCAGGAATTTAATAAATCTTAGTTTACTAGCTCTTTACCAATAAATCATACTATATTTTGTAGCAAAGGAATATATATGGATTTTTAAAAATCTATGTTTGCAAGAAATTTAAGAAAGGCTGTATCTAAACCAAGAGACTGTTTCTTTGTCTCTCCATTTTGTTCTAAAGAAGAGAATGCCTGGACAAGCTAACCAACATGTTGATAATCCTTCATAAATTTTTCTCCACATTGAAAGAGGAGTATCTGAATATCTTTGTGTAATATGTAGCTTAGTCAGCTACAGTCCTCCAACATATTACTGCTGCCTTCAACAGATAATTAATGGTCATTCTTCCAGCTATAATTTGTTCATTCATTTGTTCTTCCAATTAATGTATACTGTGACTTTACAGCAGGTATATTAAAATATTTTTGATATTTCAAGAACATAGCATTGATTTAACAAGCTCTAACATGGCTTACATTTTAGAAAAAAGAGACAAAATATATAAGTGAAACAAGAAATAAGATGACTATTAAGTATTATGATATCAATAAAATGAAGTAATACAATGGATAATAATAGAAAAGAGAGTAGGGAGGAAATAATCACTGAGGAGATTAATGCAGAGATTTCAGAGTGAATGGCTTTAGAGCTGATTTAAATAAGAAACTAAGCTTGTAAATGTATAAATTAAGGATATGTAAGAGGGAATAACAGATACAAAGAACTAGAGTGAATGGCTTTAGAGCTGATTTAAATAAGAAACTAAGCTTGTAAATGTATAAATTAAGTATATGTAAGAGGGAATAACAGATACAAAGAACTAGAGGTTACATATAAGGGGAAAAAGGAATTTCAGTATAATTGAAGAACGTTGAGCATGTGGGGGCATTATATGACATGAAATTGTGAATGGTAGGCAAAGAGCTAGATTTTGTGAGTCCAGTGAGTATGCAGAGTATATTGTTAAGATAGTGGAAGGCTTTAAGTGGCATGTATGATTTGAATTGCTATGTGTGGGATAAAGTTAATAAGAGAGAAGATGGAAAAATTTCAGGTAAATGAGGTAGCTATTGTGGTGATAAGAAATTATTGGATTCTGGTTACAGTTTGGATATACAGCAACAATAGGACTTGATGGATTGAATGTCGGTATGAGAAAATAAACGAGGTATAAGTCTTAGTTGTTTGGCCTGAGTTACTGGGTAGACTATATAAAATCTACTGATGGAGAAGATTGATGGAGTAAGTCTCTCCTCTCTCTCTCTCTCTCTCTCTCTCTCTCTCTCTCTCTCTCTCTCTC
>CABHPP010130915.1:0-70049 GCA_902168425.1 Peromyscus attwateri | reverse complement strand
TGTGTATGTGTGTGTATGTGTGTATGTGTGCTTGTGTATGTGTATGTATGTGTGTGTGTGTGTGTGTGTGTGTGTGTGTGTGTGTGTGTGTGCTCTTGTGCAGAATGTGTGGAGGGAGGCCAGAAGATAACTTTCAGGAGCTGGGTCTCCTCTCCTTCCATCATTATAAGTCCTGGGGACAAACTCCAGTCATCACACTTGGTTGCAAGCTCCTTTATCCATTGAGGCTCCTCACCTGAGGCCTTGTGCTGGCTAGGATTATCAGACAGTTTTTGGTGTGATTTAGTCATGCAGTCTCATGCTCTCTGGCACATGACTTTTCTTTGCTGGGTAGAGTTCATTCTATGACTGTTCTTGGTTTCATCCGGCTTCTTTTCTTTTTCCTGAATTTATGTATTTATATATTTATGTATGTATGTATGTATGTATGTATGTATGTATGTATTTATTGATTGATTGATTGATTGAGACAGGGCTTCTCTGTGTAGCCCTGGCTGTCCTGGAACTCACTCTGTAGACCAGGCTATCCTAACCTCAGAGATCCACCTTTGTCTGCCTCCTGAGTGCTGGGATTAAAGGCGTGCATCACCATCACCTGGCTATCTGGTTTATTTTCATTGTGAGACACTATGAGTAACCTAGACATTTCTATACAGATTGCAGATGTAGGAGAGTGTCTCCAGGGTTTGAGAGACTATAAGACAGCCACATGTTCAATTTGAGAGATAACCTCTGATTGTTTTCATGGTGGGTTTAGAAATTTATGCTCATGTCATCAATGAGACTTCCTACTGCTCTAAAATCTTACCCCAAATCAACATTTATTTATTTATTTATTTATTTATTTATTTATTTATTTATTTATCTATCTATCTATTTTTACCAACCTAGTGGTGGGTATTAGAATCCTGTAGTTTGAACTTAAAGTTTCTTAACTCAGTGTAATAGTCCTGTCCCAAGAGGTTTTTTGTTTGTTTGTTTGTTTTTGCTTTTGTTTTTTGTTTTGTTTTCTGTTTTTGTTTTGGTCATGGAGAGTTCAGTTTGGCAAGGTCATTGTTCAATGTCTTGCTCCTTTTTTTTCCCTCTGAGACAGGGTTTCTCTGTGTAGTCTTGGCTGTCCTGGAACTCACTCTTTAGACCAGGCTGGCCTTGAACTCACAGTGTAGTCCTTTTAGCTTACATGTCTTCAAGAAAAGTTAGCTTGACATCTAACCTTACAATCACCTGTTGTGATTGTGATGACTAGTTATGTCAACTTGACAAAGCCTAAAATCACCTGGGAAGAAAGGCTTAATGAGGGATTGTTTTCATTGTGTTGGCCTTCAGGCATGTCTGTGGGGGAAAGTCTTGATCACCTTAATTGATGTGGGAAGATCCAGTCCACTGTGGGTGGCACCATTCCCTAGGCAGAGTTTCCTTAACTACATAAGAGTGGCAGAATCCAGCTGAGCATAAGCAAGCAAGAAAGTGAGCATATACGATTCGTTTATCTGCTCTTAGCTGTGGGTGTGATGTGACTAGGCTGCTGATGTTCCCATCTTGACCTCTCACACTAACAACTATAACTAGAACTGCCAGCTAAAATAAACCTTTTCTGCCTTAAGTTGCTTTCTGTCAACTTGTTTTATCACAGCAACAGAAATGAAACCAGTTCCACAGGTGACCATTCTCCCAATCTATCCACCTCTTTGGGCCAATTTGCATATTTGCAATATGGAGCCTTCCAAGCCATCCACATGTCATATACTATATTTACATGTCCTGTGCTGCAGCACAAAGGCTTATCATATTTTCCAAGTTTCTTCCTAAACATGTCTTTGGTCAATGCATTCATGCACTTCATTTTTTGATTCTCCTGTGAGTAGCATCTTTTTTTTATTTCATTCATAGATATGTATTGCTATTATACAGAAAGGTCATTAAATCATGTGTTAAATTTGGCTCAGTCGATTACTCTGCTTATTTACTGAGCTTCTTGTTTTCCTTTAACAGGCATAAGATCTATGTGTCATGTTGTCTGTGTGTAGTGACAGTTTGATTTTCCCTTTTCAGTGACTGTTTCAAAGTCACATTAGTAAGCAGGTTCTAATAGAAGAAAGAGGTTTAATAAAGACCCTATGTCTGGTTGAAGGGCTTTTCTTCTGTTCTTTGTTTGTTTTTTGAGACAGGGTTTCTCTGTGTTGCCCTGTCTAGCCTGGAATTCGCTCTGTAGACCAGGCTGGCCTCAAACTCACAGAGATCCACCTGCTTCTGCCTACTGAGTGCTGGGATTAAAGGCGTGTACCACCACTGCCCAGCTCCTTCTGTTCTTGTGTGTGTGTGTGTGTGTGTTATTGAAGAGACCTTTCATTTAGAAATATTTAATTTTTATTATAAGTGTGAGGGACGCTCGTGTACTGTGGCATGCACATGGCAGTCAGAGGATAGCTTTGGAGAATAGCTTCTTGAAATTTCTTCCCTTCTACCTTTTTGTGGGTTCTGGGGATTGAACTCAAGTCAACTGCTAAGCTACCTCGCTGACTCCTAAAAAAAAAAAAAGATTAATCACATAAAATACATATTAAATTCAAATAGTTCTCTTCACATAGAGAGAAGAGCCTTCCCTTCTGTGTGTGTGAGGGGGTTATGTACAAGTGTGTGTATGCACGCTGCTGTGCATGCATATTAGGGGGCACATTGGTCAACATCAAATGTTTTTTATCACTCTATTGATTGATTGATTGAGCATGGGTTTCTCACTAAACCTGGTGTTCACCTATTCAACTTGTCAGAAGGTTTCTCTGAGGCTAGGTTAACAGGTGCTGTCATTCCTGGCTTTTTCATGGATGCTGGGGAACCGAACTTGGGCTCTCATGTTTGCATGGCCAGTGCTTTCTCCACTGAACCACCTCCCCAGGATTGGCCCGGGCTTTTATCTCTAGCTGTCAACATAGCAGATAGCAGCCTGTCTTTTGGAAGTTAAACCAGCTAGTGTTGCATTCCTTAGTTAATCCCACCTCAGTCATGGTGCGTTAACCTCATATGTGGTTGGTCTTGGTTGGTTAAATTCCATCTGCGGTTACATTCCTTGGTAAATCAGATGTAAATGGCCATAGCAATGTTGCTCTTGCTGTGCTTGTTGGATGGTGGGCAGAGGTCTCTCTTTTATGATTATTTGTGAAAAATGAGTGTGGACCGCGGATTCTTCTCATCTCGAGGTTTCAATTGTGGAAGGATTTTTGACTGATGATTCATTTTCTTGAGCCATTATAGAACCATCTAGATCTTCTTGAGTCAGTCTAGGAACGAGTCCATTTTGTTGAAAATTTAAATTATGAGCACACATTCCATGATGTCACCTCATTTATAATATCTCCTTATCATAATATGCACAGTGGTTTTCTTTGTTCCTATTCATGGTTTAAGTGATTTATAGTGGCTATCGTTTTTCTTCTCCTTAGTCTTGTCAGATGTGTGTAATTTTGACACTTACACCTTCTAACTTTGGTTTTTATTCTCTTTTAAAATATATCTATTTAATTAGTGTGTGTGCGTGTGTGTGTGTGTGTGTGTGTGTTTACCCCTGTGTGTGTAAGTGTATGTGTGTGTGTTTACCCTTGTGTGTGTAAGTGTGTGTACCACCTGAGTGCAGATGCCCTTGGAGGCCACAAGTGATGGATGCCTTGGATTGTAAGTGATTGTGAACCACCTGATATGGGTACTGGGATGAACTCTGACCCTCTGCAGGAGCAGTACATGCTCTTAACTGCTGAGCCATCTCTCTAGCCTCTGCCCACCTCCTTTTTTGAGATAGGGTCTAAAGTTGAGAAGCTCCTCCTCAGCCTCCTGAGTATCAGAAATACAGCACTGCACCCCTCGTCCTGGCTTTTCTCACTTCTTAAGATCTGGGCTCAGCATAGTCACATCCAACCTCTCTCTTATCTGTTGCATTCCCCTGCAGCATTCGAAAACTCAGCAGACTGCCTCGCCTGTGATTTGATGGGAAGTGTTTTACATGCCGATTATCCCTGGTAAGACTTATCCTTGGTAAGACTGTGCCTGAATTTCCATTGTGGTTTCTTGAAGACAAGCTGTGTCACAGTGTTTGAACTCCAAACACAGGGACCTCCTCTCCACCTTGCATTGTGGTCAGGAAGCACACCCTGGTTATTTCGGTTCCTTGAGATGTGTTGAGCTTGCTTCTGTCTTGGGGCAGAGTTAGTTTCTCCAAAGCTTTCCACACGAGCTTCAGAGAGCCAAGCAGCCTGCAACCACTAAGGGCCACAACTACTGGAGGCCACAGCCACTGAGCCACAGAGCCACCGAAGTCTGGCTGTTCCCAATTTCCTGCAGATTTCTTGTCCCGTAGTCTGCTCCAAGACTTCCCCTGGGAGTGCAGATATAGAGGGTTTGTGTTTTCACATTTGATTTCAAGGCTGCCTGGAGTTAACACAGATTGTGTTTGTTTGCTTTTCTGGGTGAATCAGTCTTCTTAGCATGGAGGACGACGTATGTGTGCTTTTTGTCTTAAGACGTATTTTGTTTGGTGTTCACATGGTGCTCTTTTCTGTTTGTTTTTAAAGCTAGGCTCTTACTAGCATCCCAGGCTGCCCTGAAAATCATCATCTTTCTGCCTCAGCTCTGGGATGGCCAATCCTAATGTCAATGTGAGGTCTAGCATCACCTGGGAAGTGAGTCTCTGGCCATGGTGGAGGGGATTATCTTGATTAGGTTAGCTGAGGTAGGAGGACCTGCTCAGCCCACTGTGGGTGGCACCATTCCCTCAGCTGGGTTCCTAGACTGTGAGCTGAGTGCAAGTACTCATCACTGTCTGTCGACTGTAATGCAACATGACCCGCTGTCTCAGTTCCTGCCGCTGTGCCTTCCCCTCAGTGGTGGACTGTGAGCCAGAATAAACCATTTCTCCCATAAGTTGCCTTTGTCAGATTATTTTATCACAACAACAACAACAACAACAACAACAACAACAACAACAACAAAATAATCAAGACTGCTTCCCAAGTGCTGGAATTCCAGGCATGTGGCCCAGCGCCCAGCTTTGCTTTCCTTTTGCATTTAGACTCTTCAGACACTTCCTGTCTGCAGACCCTTCTGTTTTGGGTGCTTCCTGTAAAAACTGATGTTTGAGTCTCTCCTGCCCCAAGTCTGTCAGGCTGAATTTACTCTTTAAATTTAATACAATCACTTAGACATCAGGGTTCATAATCACTACATTTTATTTGCTATTTAGCAGTTCTATGTTTCTTTTTCTTCATTACTTATGTATGCTTACATTTTTAAAAAATTTCCTGTCTTATTAGTTAATACTCAGTTGTGGCCCAGTGCTAGTCATTTTATTTTTTAAACATTTATTTATTTATTTGTTTATTTATTCATTTGTGTGTACACACATGTGCATATGCACACATGCAAGCATGCCACAGCATGTATGTAAAAGTCAGGGTTACCTTGCTGAGGCTGGCTATCACTTTCCACCATGTGGGTCCCAGGGATTGAACTCAGGTCTTCAGGCTTGGCAGCAGGCATCTTTGCCCACTGAGGCATCTCACCAGCCCCCATTGTTAGAACCTTCGGGGGCTCATTGAGCAGTAACAACGTGCACCTTCAGCTTACCGTGTGGGCTTCCCAGGGTTGCTGTGGCAGATGACAGAGAATCAAGTGACTTACCAGTGTTTTCTTCAAGTTCTGGAGAGAGCTAACATCAAGTGAGATCTAACATCAAGTGCCCTAGCCTCCCCCCATTCTCCCCTCTGAACTCTTCAAAGAGTCTCCAGACTGGGAGGGAACTCCTGTCTTGTCCCTCCCACCTTCTGGGACCCTAGGCACGGCTGGCTTGCAGACCACAGCTCCAAAGGCCACTTCCATCTTCTCCCGGCTTCAAAGCCTCTGGTCTTCCCCTCCTCCTATCAACATTTGTCCTTGGGTCCGGGACCTATCAGGTCCAGCATGAGCTTACCCTAGCCCTTCACTGCCACATCTGCAAAGCCTCTCTAACCAGGGCCTCGTTCTGAGTTCTAAGTAGACATAAACTCTGGGGAGAGGGTCTTCCAAGACAGCCCAGTGGCCTTTCATTAGGCATTTCTTAAGGACCTAGCAGGCTCTAGCTTCATGTTGGGGACAGCCATCCTGGTACCTTTGATCACACTGGGTCCACTCTGTGGATGGTGAGTGATCACCGTGGGCTGTTCTTACAAGTTTCCTAGGGTGCTCTGGCCCAGGACAGAGGCACATCTGCTTCTACTTAACTGTTTCAGAGGCCAGGATGATGTCATCGCAGCTCAGGCCTGGGGGGAGTTGGCGGCTGGCCACCAGTGACAGCTCAACTGGGAGCCCTCAGCTAATGAGGAGGGGGCCCTGGCTGCTCTGGCCTGCATGGAAATGCTGTTTCTAAGCCCAGAATGGGGCCTCAGTCATAGAATCTGGGGCTGATGTGAAGGCAGAGGGCAGGATCAGTGGGAGGGTGGGGTTGGCTGCTGTCCTGGGTGAGCATTGTTCCTGGAGTGAGTAACCCACTTTGGTACATGGCTGTGCTAGGGGCTCTGGCTGCCTCCAGGATGCACTACTGGGTGTTGCTAAGCAGGAGCCACAGAAGAAAGCTCTTTTCCTGCCATGGAACCACCCTCCTGCTGCCTGCTAGGAGTGGATGGAGCCCTTATCTGGTGTTGGGTGCACACAACTGAGAAGTTTCAGTCTGGGCCTGGCTATGTCGGGCACTAAGGCTAAGGCCCATAAGGACAAACAGTCAAAGCCACGATGTGGAGCCTGAGGCCTCAGGAAGAAGTGTGTGTGTTTGTCAAAACCCAGAGACACACAGGTGAGCTATGAGGTGGTCTTTAGTGGACTTTAGGAAGCTCATGCGTACAGGCTACTGTATTTCATCTCCACAGTGGCCCTGTGAGGTAAGAGTCTGCTTTACAGATGAGGAAACTGAGGCACAGAAACCTGAAACACATGTTCAACTGACTCTGGGACCAGGTTTGAGCTCTCTGGCACTTGACTTTGCTTTACAACTCAGGATGATAAGCTGAGTCAGGGATCCTGGGCCTCACCTCTTCTGTGCTATGTAGCTCTGAGGGTTAAATATTCTCCAAGTCAATGTCTCCTCTTCTAAAGAGATGCTGGGAGGATGAGAAGATGTAAGATGAAGTCTCCATGGGTCACACTGTCTCTTTAGTGAGCCTTGGGTCCAGGGAGGCATCTGGGAACATTGCTGGAGCCACAGTCCAGTGTGGCATAAAGGTCAGGTCAACCCCGTGTCTCCAGAGTCCTCCCTTCCCCAGACAGTTATGCAACACCAGCCACCTGTTCCCTGGTTGGTGACGAACACCGATGTAGTCTCTCTCTGATACATCTGGACTCCTGCAGGGTGTTCTGAAGAGCGTATCTCAGTGAAGACTGGACAGCTCTGGTTGGGAGGTGTCACCTTCCAGGTGTTTGGCTTGTTTCTGTGGGTGTCACATTTTGATGATTGAAGCTGCTGGACACACCACTGCCTGTCATTCAGTTCACATTATCTTGTCAGGCAGCCTCTTGGGGATGCAGACAGCTCAGATCCTGTCCTTCTCTAGGTCTGTTCTGCCTCAGGCAGATGGCTCATGGACTAGCCATTCTCTCCTGTTGAATGTTTATGTACTTGAAAATTTTTTCTCTCTAAATAACACAGTGAATCACATCTTTGTATGCTAGGTTTCCTGACCTCACCATGCAAAGACATTATTTTCTCCTTATCAGAGTTTGAGGGGCACACACCCCTATATTCCCTTCAGTGCTGACAGCACAGTGGATCCATTACAATCATGGCTTAGCTGCCTGGCTCTTGACATGAGCTCTGAATGTATCTCCTTGTTCTATACCATGAGTGTGTCCTAGCTCCCTGATCTGCCTGGCTGTGTTCAAAGTGTCTTCTTTGTGTTTTATTTATTAATAAGAAATAATTTTTCTTTATTTCTCTTGAAATGGATAGAATATCCCTTTCATTGGTCTATTTTCTTTATTTGGGTGGTCTCTCTCCTGGGCCATGGATGTGCTGCCCAGTGTGAGGTACTCTTCTTGATGGAGCTGAGATTGTGACCTCAGATGCACTTTACCACAGGGCCTCTGGAAGTTCAGGTGTGATACGTCGAATGAGAAATGTTCCCAATAGGCTCACGCATGGACACCAGTTGGTGGAGCTGTTTGTGGGGGTGTAGGGGGTGCAGCATTGTTGGAGGAAGTGAGTCATGGGGGAGGACTTTGAGATTTCATAGTCTCTCTCATTTGCTCTCTCTACTTCGTGTTTGTGGTTGAAGATGTGAACTCTCCGTTTCCTGTTTCCAGCTGCCATGATGGCATGCTTCCCCACCACGATGGACTCTTCTCCTGCTGCAGTCATGAGCCCAGACAAACCCTTCCATAAGTTGCTTTGGTCGTGGTGTCTTATCCCAGCAACAGAAAGGTGACTAAGTCTGGGAGTGGCCACATGCAAAGAAGCCCCCATTCCCTGGTCTCTCCACATGGCACTTATCCCCCTTGGACACTCGTGCATCTTTTAACAGAAATGTGAGACACAGCTGCTGTCTGTCTTAGGAAGGGGGTGGCCTTTGGTGGCCTTCGAGGTCCCTTCATTACCTTGCTCCTTCCTCTTGGTTCTCGTGTCCTCAGGCCTGAGGCCATGTATCATTGTTCAGCGAGGCCAAGACTGGGCTGAGAAACGACTGAGAACTGGACCCCAGCATCTGTGGCGGGGCAACCTGGGCCTGTATCAGGGTGTGTGTGTGTGGGGGGTCTCTGCCCAAGTATGGGCCCTGGCTGCACCTGCCTTTGCATGTGGATGGCAGGGCATGGGTACCATGTGTGCAGAGTCTCTTCAGGACTCACTGGGTCTCCTAGCTCTGCTTGGCGCCTTTGGCCACAGGCCTGGCAGATGCTGCCAGAAGGCCAGTACAAGAGCCTCCCACACCCATGTAATTCCAAATAAAAACAGATCAAAGCCATAAAACAAGTGGCAATGTGGTTAATATAGCTTGATATTGCCCCAAATGTTTTCTTTTTCTCCCCCGCTCTGCCAAATCTCTTTTATTCACATTTTACTTCTGCTGGCCCTGCCTGTGGAGGGCTCCCAAGCTCTGGGCCTGGGCCTCTGGGATCTGTGTGCTTGGCCAGGCCCAGCTGAAACCACAGACTCTGGAGCTCAGGCAGCGGAGCTCTGAGTCCATTTTCCCCGAACCTTTTCTGCCTCCCTTCCTTCCTCCCTTCCTCAGCTTCCTCCTCATCCCTTCCTCTATTTGTTTATTTTTTATTTACTTGAGGTACTGGGACTGAGCCCGAGGTCTTGCCATTGTTACTATGTACTCCATCACTGCGTTCTAAATCTTCAGCCCTTTTTCTCCTTGTTTACATTTTGAAACAAGTCTTTTGAGGTTGTCCAGGCTAGCCAGGCTGAACTCACTCTGTAGCCCAGGATGCCCTTGAACTTGCAGTCCTTCTGTCTCAGCTTCCTAAGTAGCCGAGATGGTAATCCTAAACCACCAGTTCTGAATCCCATCTTTTCATGAAGAAAGCTTTCAAATACCAGACATCCCAAATCAAAATCAAAAGCTCAGTGCCTGGTTCTCCTGCATGGCTGTGGCCCAGAGTCAACAGAAGATGCAAGAGTTTCTTAGGGATCCCTTTATGCAGTGGCCAGCTGCTCGGGTAGGTGGCACCTGGGCAGCTCCTCTCAGGGGACCTTTTGCACATAGCTGTTCTCAGCACCCAGAGGTGGCCTCCTCCTCCTCCTTCCCTTCAGATCTGAACCCGGAGGACTGCTGTGATGGTGCCAGCTCCTTCCTGTAGGCCTTCCTCACCCGTCTATACTAAGTGTAGACGACCCCTTACTTGACGACTGGAGCCTCTGCCTGGAGCCTCATCATAGCTGCACGTCCCTGTCCCCTCCTTCTCTCACTTGCTCCCTTTGGTATTCTGTGTGCTCCCTCTTCCTCCTCCTCCTTGTCCTTCTTCTCTCCCTCTTCTGTTTCTCCTCCTTTCTTCCAAAACAGGTGCAGTCCCCTGGCTAAGTGCACCCTCAGGCCCCCAACGCCTCACAGCGGTGATGCACAGCCCATATTTGGACATCCTGAGTTACTTGAACCATGGCTTCTGGTGGTATTGCTGGAGACAGGGTATGTTTTGTGTTTACTGCCCTGACTTTGTGTCACTTCTTCCAGCCACTGCCCACTCTCCCTTTCCCCACAGCTCTGGCCTTTCTGAGGACTGCCAAGTGCAGAGCGTGGAGGGTGGGCTGGTACCCTGGTGTCTTTTCCCTTGTTCCTCTGTCCCCTGCTTGTCAGCTCCGAGGCTGCACCAGGTTCAAATCCAGCCTCCCAGGCCTGCTTCCAAAGAGGGCAGACAGGTGGTGTAGGCTGAGGAGCCAGGGTGGGTATGGGATCGCTGTCATGAGCCACCAGCCATCCGCTGAGGGAAGAGGCTTTCTCAGGCTGTCAGGCCTGAGAGAAGTCTCTAAAATGTCAGGCATGTCTTCCTCACATAACCCCAGAGAGGAGCCAAGGGTAGTCCTGACACTGAGTCTGGGGCCAGCAGAGGGATTGAAACCTGGAGCCACCTTGCCACAGTTCTGCTGAGATGCTGGAGGCCAATGCAACTCAGACCTGCTACATTGCCCTGTACCTCAGCACTGGTCTGCAAGAGGCCTCCCTCCTCTTCCATGCAGTCCTCAAGCTCTGAGTCGCCTACTCTGGTGAAGGTGACCATAGGTGGGACCTCTCCTTGGCTTGGTATAATTACTGGTCACAACTAAAAGCATTAATGGTGGGTCCAGAGAGCAGGGGTCTGTATCTTGTCTGCTCTTCCTCTCCTTCCTCCTCAGCAGCTACTTTGAGTTCCTGTGGGCTGTTGGTCCAGGTTGGGATGATCTGCGTTTCATCCAGGGCCCCTCTCACCACAGAGTTGCTGGGAACAGCAGCCCAAGGCACACAGACAAATGGCAACCTGGATCTGGATCAAGGATGAAATTGTCATGTTTGAATCGCAGCCTAGAGAGGCAGCCAGAGCTGTTCAGATATTTCCACTCAGCTTCTGGCAGAGACAGCACCAAGAAGGTAAGAGCAGAGGAGACAGGAGACTGCTGGGAGCAGAGGAAAAAGGGCAGAGCTGCTGCCCTCAAAAGGGCTCCACAAAAGGTCCCCTCTGGCCATCCATGGCCTACAATATGCCTATGGATTCAGCGATCATTGGGCCCTTGCACGGTGCTGGCACACGTTCCTGGCTGGTTCTTCTGGAACTCATCCTTTGTGTTACACAGAGCTGGTCCTCACAGCCAGAAGGACAACACTTTTATGTGTAACCCAGGGAAACGAGGATCCACAGTCGTGGCCACCACAGGGGCCCTGAGAGGAAGAGCTTAGAAGGTTCACAGCATCTATGGAAAGAGACACTTGAGTGCCAAGATTGAGAGAGAAGGAGGCCTTGAGCCTGCCAAGGGGCCTCTGAGTTGCCAGTGTGTGCGGAGTGTTAAGGATCTGAAACAGCTCAGATTTTATTGTCTAAATTTAGATCCGATCATTTAAACGCAGGTATCCATCTCCATCACCCCTGGGGACCAGCCGTGGTTCACAGAATACAAGTACAGTTGAGTGTGGAAGTGGGGGCCTGATGCTGTGGGAGTAGATGGTGCCGATGATCACGCACATTATGAGTTTGTTAAACACCCTGGAGTCACACACTCTGGAGTGGTTAGGAGGGTGAATTTTGTTATGTGTAGTTTTTAACCACAATAATATAAAGTGTTTTTTTTTTTTTTGTAAAGAAAAGAAACAAAGTAACCAACTCGGGGCCAGAGAGATTAAAAACTGGAGTAGGGAATAAAGAGAAGAGAGAAACCAGGTTTGGGAGCACAGGCCCATCATTCTAGCACTGGGGAAACTGAGGCAGGAGAATCCCAAGTTCAAGGCCAACCTGGGCTACATAATGAGGTCAAGAGCCTGCTGGGAACTTAATGAGACCCTGTCTGTCTCCAAATAAAAAACAAAAAGAGGGATGGTGATATATCATAGTGGTCAGGCACTTGCTTAGCACATATGAGACTCCAGATTCAGTCCCCAGAACAACAATCAAACAGGAGGGGGGGGGGCAGTGCCTGAGACCCCGAGCTGGTACAGAGACCAGCGGTTTGCTGGAATCCACTGTAGCATCTAAGGGAAGAGAAAACTCATTGTCAGCCTCTTGCTGAAAATGTGGATGGAGCCCCACTGTGTGCCAGCTGACAATGTGGATGGAGCCCCACTGTGTACTGGCCCCACACCACATTCATACCACAGCTACACAACGGTGTGGGGGTTGATACTGGTTGTCAAGGTGACAGGATGCAGAATCACCTAGTACACAAACCTCTGGGCATGTCTGGGGGAAGGGTTCTAGATTAGGTTGACTGCGGAGGGGAGACTCCCCAACTGTGGGCAGCCTGTTGTGCTGGGATCCTGAACCGAGTATAAAGGAGAAAGTGAGCCTAGCACCAGCATTCACCTCTCTCTGCTTCCTGACTGTGATACAGTCCCCAAGCTTCTGCTGCCAGGCCCTCTCCAACACAATGAACTGTAGTCTTGAATCATGAGCCAAAGCAAACCCTGTCTCCCTTAAGCTCTTTCTGTCAGGTGTTTTATTACAGCAGCAGGAAAAGTAACTAATACAGAAAACTAGTACCCAGGAGCAGGATCATTGCTACAATAAACCTGACCATATGTTTCTGAGGTTGGTGGAACTGGTTTGTAGGAACAATGTGGAAAACTTGGAAGCTGCAAGCAAATGCCAAGTAGGGGCAGTGGGTCATTTGGGTGGGATCTTGGAAGAGCAGAATGCCAAGATAAGTGTGGACAGTGGAGGCCCTGCTTATGAGGTTTTGGGTGTGAACAAGGAGTCTGTCAGGAATTGAGGACTGTGGCTGTTTTGGGTACTTTCTGGGAAAGAATTTGGCTACAGTCTGCTCATGTCCTGAGAACTTGCACTAGGCTGGGTTAAAAAGTAACAGGCTAAGCCTGGTTTAATGGGGCTCCTCTTTAATCCCAGCACTTGGGAGGCAGAGGCAAATGGATCTCTGTGAGTTCAAGACCAGCCTGGTCTACATAGTGAGTTTCAGGCCAGTCAGGGCTACATAGTGAGACTCTGTCTCTAAACAAATAGACAAATAACAAAAAAGTAACAAGTAATCTGGATCTCACAGATACACATCCTCAGGATCTCCTTTGCTGCAAAATGTGACATGTCCAAGGGCTCCCAGAATTAGGACATCTCTGGGGGCTATCATGACACCTGTCACACAGATGCATGATAAATGTGGTCTTCAGGAGAACTGGGGTAAGGGGATTGGGTGGCTGGCAAGGGCTGCTTCAATCTTACTGTTCTTTCAAAAGACAAGAGCAGCAGCCTCTGTCCCCAGCTCCCTTCAGTGTCTCCCTTTGAAGACAAACAGAAATATAGGGAACATAAGAATGGCAGAGGAGCCCCTCACCCAGGAATCTGTTTGAAACTTCCTGCCAGCAGACACAAAAAAATCAAGAATAATTAAGAACTGCTTACATAAACCTACAAGTTTCTAGGATCTCACCAGAAACCCCATTTACAGGCAAAGGACATGTATTAAGCCTTGCTGCTCGAGTGGCTTCTGGTTTTATTTTATCAGATTGTAATTCCATCCAAGGCATCTCCAGGGCCTCCCTATAATGTCACCTATCAAAAGAGACAGGAAAGAAGAAAGGGTTTCAAAGCAACCCTTTGAGATGAAGCCTTGAGAGCCACCAGATAGTATTTAAGGCTATGGCCAAGTCAGTGAATCGGAATCTCACGTGAGCACACACACACACTCCAGTCTCTTATTCTCTGTAACCCTTTCCTGAGAAGCCCACATCCATGCTTTTGGGTGTGTCTTACTTTCTTCTGAGTGCTTCTCTTTCTCTTAACCCTGGTACATAAGACTATGTTAAAACATCTTTAAAGATCTAGGTGTGGTGCACACCTTTAATCCCAGCACTCGGAAGGAAGAGGCAGGTGGATCTCTGGATTATGTAGGCCAGCCTGGTCTACAGAGTGAGATCCTAGCTAGAAACAAAAACCAAACAAAAATATCTTTACTAAAACCTCCATCTTTGTGTCAACAGATTTGCTGGTCATGAGATTCCTTTCAGTGTCCAAGACACAAGACCTAGTTTGACCTAAATCAAGGTGTCTACAAGATTAGGGCAAGTCCTCAGGCTGTTGAGGGTGACAGAGTGGAGATCACTGGGTCCCTGTCCCCTGCACCTTGCTGTCACACCAGGTGTGTCGTGGGTATTAGTTACTCCCTTGTCACTGTGGCAGAACACAGCACTAGCAGCTTAAGCGAGGTGAAGCTTGCTTTGGCTCGTGGCTTCTAGGGGAAGCCTGGCTGCTTTATGGCGGAAGTGAGCAGTTGCTGCTGCTCGCGTGCTGGACCAGGAAGCAGTGAAGGGAGCTGGAAGCAGGAAGGGGCTATATACCCTTAGAAGTCCAACCTTAGTGACCCTCTTCTGTCATCCAGGCCTCTGCCTCTAACAGTGTTGTGACCTCCCAGGACAGTGCCAAACAGGTGTTCAAACACAATGGTGCGCGCGTGTGTGTGTGACGGACATGACATTGCAGAGCCAAACCACCACAGCCTGCAAATATCTCAGCTCCTGGCTCTCCTCTGGGGAGGACTTCTGCCCCTTGCCTCTACACCTCCACATTCCTCAGGGTGTCTGCACCCGTGTGGTAACTGTCCCCCTGCCTCCCTCATCTTCCCTCTCTTCTCTCCCTCTCTCCCTCTCCTCCTCTGTTCTCTGCTCTTTCCCTCCCTTTTCCTACTCTCTAGTTTGAAGTAATCTTCACATAGCATGATGTTAACTGTTAATCCCACTGGGTGAGAATAAGACCATTACCACAATTTTGAGCCAAATTTGAAGCAAGTTTTAATTAAATACTGGCCAGGATGATGGACTCTGGTCAGGCCCATTCTGTGGTTCCCAGAAAATGGCTACATAGCCTCAGCCACATAGCAAATTCCAAGTCAACCTGTGATTGATAGAGAAACCTGTTTCAAACAAACAAACAAACAAATAAAACCTTCCCATGACAATGAACACACCCGAAGTGCTCTGCAGTCCCTGCTACTCTCTGATTCCCGTTTTTATCAAGCCAAGTAAAACTCCAGGTGCCAGTTAGTTCTAATTGTCAGCTTGGCACAATCACCTGGGAAACGACTCTATGAGAGACTGTCTAGATTAGGTTGGCCAGTGGACGTGTCTGTGTGTGTGTGTGTGTGTGTGGGTTGTCTCAACTGTGTTAATGGATGTGGGAAGACCCAGCCCACTGTGGGGGGCACCGATTTCCAGGCAGTGGGCCCTGGATTGGTTAAGAGTAGAGTAGGTGATGGGACTGGAGGGATGGCGCAGTGAATAAGAATACATACCACTCTTGCAGAGGACCTGAGTTTGATTCCCAGAACCCAGGCCAGGTAGCTCACAACCATGTAACTCTAGTTTCAGGGGATCTGATCCCCTCTTCTGGCCTCTGGGAGCCACTCACATGCACAATCTCCACCCCTACATATACACATAATCAAAAACAAAAATTCTAAATTAAAAAAAAAGAGTAGAGATGATGAGCTGATCACTAAGCATGCATGCATTTATTTCTCTCTCTGCTCTTGACTGTGGATATGACCAGCTGCCTCAGGGTCCTGCCTTGACTTCCCTGCAGTGATGGCCTGTTGCCTATGATTATAAATCCTTTCTCTCCTAGGCTGTTTTTATTAGGGGACTTTAATCACACCACAGAACTGGAGTGAGAACACCCCACACCTGTCCCCCGCTACTGTCCCTGCTAGCTGCAGTCCCAGTCCCTGGCGGCCGCTCATCTGCTCTGTCTACATTTTCCTGCTTTTGATCCTTTCGTGAAAATGGCATCTAACAGTACTGGCCTTCTGTGGGCGGCACTCCCGATGGACTCTCTTCTTTCTTGGCTGAGCTACATTTCCCAGGAGCCAGCACTATCTACTAAGCCACTCAGCTGTGGTAAGCATCTGGGGCTGGTCTCGCCTTCTGGCTGCTGAGAATGTGCTCTGTGAGGATTGGTCATACGGAGTTGTTTGGTCTTTGCCATCAGTACGTTGGAGATGCACCTGGGTGAGGATGCTCCCTTTCCCCTTAAAAAGGTTTAGTTTTTAAAATTATATGTATGTATGTATATGTTAATGTAGAGGGGTGTGTGTGTGTGTGTGTGTGTGTGTGTGTGTGTGTGTGTGTGTACCCAAAGAGGTCAGAGGCATTGGATTCCCTGGAGCTGGAGTTGCAGGCTGGAGCTGCCTGATGTTATGGGTGTTGGGAATTGAGTCCATCATGAGAATAGTGCACACCCTATGGGCATCTCTCCAACCCTCTCCCCTTTTTTTGGTGCTGGGGTGGAACCCAAGGCCTGATGCACAGCAGGTGGGCTCTCCACACAGAGCTGCCTCTCAGCCCTACACACACACACAGTTAACCAGCTACCCTCTACTCCTGCCATCATCCTCTCCATCCACCAGAAACAGGGCTATTACAAAAGCCTGAGGGATGCTGAGGTCACCAAGTCTGAGCATCGCCCCATGACCTGGTGCTTCACAACACAGAGGCACCTCACCCACACCAGCTATTAAATAGGCATTGAGTTAGGTTGAGCTTCAGAGGCAGGTCCTTGGGCACACTGTCCAGAGCCCCCACATTGGACATGGAGGACATAAAACATCTCAAGAACATTCTGGAAGGCAGTGGTACTTCTCTCTATTGTTTTAAAGATTTATTTGTTTCTGTTTATGGGTATAGGTGTTTGCTGGCATGTATGTATGGGTACCATGTGTGTGCAGTGCCTGCAGAGAACAGAAGAGGGCATTGAGTCCCCTGGAACTAGAATTACAATGGTTGTGAATTTCCCTGTATCCAGATGCTGGGAATCGAACCCAGGTCTTCTTCAAGAGCAGCAAGTGCTCTTAATTGCTGAGCTATCTCTCCATCTCTTGTTATTCACTATTTATGTCTGTAATAGAAACACTATCTACTAAAAAGTAATGTTTCAAAGAGCCCCAAAACCAATGACAAAAAAACCATACAAGTCTGGATCCCCCGAATAGAACAGGCCAGGCTAGGCAAGGCCAGCTGGCTGGATGTTGGGGGAACTGGCCCAAGGAACAGGTTCAGAGATCCAGAGGTTCTCAGCCCCTCAGCTGGGCAGTCTGGGGACGTGGCTGAGGCTGGCCTGGGTGGGGCCAGCACACATACTGCTCTGAGCTTTTTTAGAGTCAAGTCCAAAGGCCATCCCGAGAGCTGTTCAGAAATTGGTCCAGCTCTGTGCAGAAGCCAGGGGTACTGGGAAGCAGTGTGGACCTGCTGTGGGAGTCATGCCTTCCTCCTGTTTCTAGGAGAGAGTTTCGTACTGAGGCTAGGGGACAGCCTTGCATCCCTTCTGCAGAGATGTCTGGTCCAGGCGGGCAACCCAGTGGGTTGGGGAGGCCCCAGGGTCTGGAATTCCTTGTCTATGAAGTCAGTGTGTCCTTCTGGCTCCTGCAGGGCCAGCCCCACCCCTATCCTGCCTCCCTCCTTGAGTGTTTTCTTAACTGAACCAGTGCTTCTGGAGAACCTGTGTCTTGCTGCTGGCTTTAACACTCACGTGCCAAGTTCTGGCTCTTCAGGGCCATATGACAACTCCATGGGAAAACTTACATGAAACTCACTTCACAGATGAGGGAACTGAGGCAGAGGGAGAGAAAATCTTTCCTAAGGCCACATGATCGAGGTGGGAGGGCTGACTAAGGGTCCACAAGCCTTCCTGCAAGCCACGGTCTGTTTCCCACACTGCTGTCACCTGTGGACACCTGCCTTTGAGCAGAGGTCTTAAGATGAAGACCAGCCTGTAGCCCTCACCCTCCCTAGCACCAGGCTCAGTGACCATGATCTGATCAGGTGGGGGCTGCCCAGGGCAGCTGGCTTTGTGTCCAGGAGCCCAGCAGTCCAGGCTCCATGACTTCATCCTCTCCACACCCTGTCCACACCCTGAGAGTGACCCAACGATCCCATCATTTATAAGAGTCTTGTGGATGGACACTAGAGGAAAACACAAATCTACTAACACAGAGAATTGCACAAACAGCGTGTTCGAGACTCTCCCTCCCGACAGGCTGCAGCACCCTCACTCCTTGCAATGGATGTTTCAGTCATATCCCAAGACATATTCTGTAGCATGAATATTAAAAGTTCTTATTAATAAAATCAAACCTGAGGCTAGGTATTGGGGTGAATGCTGGAAGATCAGAGAAGCAGAACAAGCCGCAGCCACCTCACCTTGCCAATTCCTCAGCTGATCCTGTTTCCTCAGACTGGAAGCCTCTGAGTCCTCATCCAGAATCAATCTCAGCTGAACTGCTGCTCAAAAGCCTAAAAGCTTAACCAGCCAAAATGCTTCTAGTTTCTGGTCCTCATGCCTTATATATCTTTCTGCTTTCTGCCATCACTTCCTGGGATTAAAGGCTCACTTTCTGGGATTAAAGGCGTGAGTCACCATGCCTGGTTGTTTCCAATGTGGCCTTGAACTCACAGAGATCCAGAGGGATTTCTGCCTCTGAAATGCTAGGATTAAAGGTGTGAGTGCCACCATTTTCTAGCCTCTGTATCTAGTGGCTGTTCTGTTCTCTGAGCCCAGTTAAGTTTATTAGGGTGCACGATATTTTGGGGAACACAATACCACCACAATATTCCTTCTAGAAAGCACTCTGATTTCCACCCTTTCTTGGCCCTTGCTGTCTTTGTAGGGGCAGGAATCCCCGCAAAGGTTGGGCTGTTCGGAGTTGGACGGGCACTCCAAGAGAGAAAGCCGTGTTCCCACCTGCATGCGCCTTGTCCTCTTGTGTTGCAATGACGGGCTGGAGATGATTAAATGAAGAGTGTGGGAACCAGCCATCAGTACAAGGGTGCTGGCGCTCCCCAGGCCCGAACGTGTGGAAACTGGAATACCATCTTCCAGGAAACTAATGAAAAACGCCTTTATGAGGCAGCTGTTCTTGGGTGTAAACTTTTAAAGAAGCCAGAGGGTCCAGAGAAAAGTTGGACCAGCCCCTGCCGTGGAGTCTGCAGGCCTTGGTTCAAGCAGGCAGAGTGACAGGCCCAAGTCACTTGACCTCCTTTTAGGAGATGACCTCTAAAGGCTCCTCTGCTCTTGACAGACACAGGGAGCACAGGACTGGGGGTCACTCTGCTGTGTGGGCCACGGAGGGTGGACCAAATGTCCAAGATTCCCCCACTGTGATAGCATCTACTGCATCAGCCTCAGCAGTGGGTGGAACGTTTTTTCTTTGGTTGTTGTTGTTTTGTTTTTTTTTCCTCCTTCAGATCCAGCAATCATTTGTGGACGGCTTCTCCCATGTTTACATAAAGGGAAACCAGGATCAGTGAGGGCAAGAAACTCCTAAGATGGTCCAGTGGCTCCATCAACTGACCACAGTGGTTTGGGAGCCTCAGAGGGGTGTGCCAGTGTAGGGACAGCCTGGGCTGCAATAAGGCTCTGTGTGAACTGCTGCCATATGAACTGACATCACCCCTCAGTGAAGGACCCCTAGGGGCAGAAGCAGGAGACATGGCCTGGCTTACCAGCACCCAGTGAGGGGAGACTCTGGCTAGCTTGCCCTCAGGGCTCCCCTAGATGTCTCCTGCGTGTGTCAAAGCACCGCACGTAGAAACATCACATTCATCATTAGACACAAAGTTCCAGATGAGGCAAAATGCTCTCAAAACAGAAGGAAGGGGAAGGGGAGTCTTGAGGTGCTGTGGCCACTACACGAGGACCTGAACTGGTGGCCAGGAGAGACCCCAACGCCAGGCTTGGGGCACTGTTTTCTGGGGTGGCCCACACTGTGCTTGCCTCCTTCTCTACTTTTCAGTTTGTGCTTGTGTATTTGGGTCCTGCTGCACACCCGTCCCTTGGATGTTCTTCTAACCTTAGTGACATTCCCCTCTCCCACCCTCCTAGCCCAACCCGTCTGCTCCATGGTACCCCCTCCTCCCTGTGACGCGTTATAGCCTGCGTTACCTTACCATCCCCCTGATAGTCCTGTAGTAAACAGGTATCCTCTGACTCCAGATGTTTTGAACCCCGGAGATGTCCACAGACACCTGGGAGAGTCCAGAAGATCTTACTGAGTGAATCTCGATTCAGCTGACCCCTCAGTTGGAAAACCAAACAAAAGGGTACTCTCTGAGGTCACTTGTGTTGTGTTACTGAGCTGGGATGTCCACCCCTCCTCTTCTCACTGTCTTGGACTTTCGGTTTTATAAAAGAACGGTAGGGTTCATCCACAGATGGTCTGGGCTACATGAGGATGACTCTAGACTCTTATCTCCTTATTGGTGGAGGGGTAGATGGCAGGCTGCTCCCATCTTCTAGACACAGATATTGTGCACTTGCTCTCTTTGTCTTTCTCTCTGTCTCTCTCTCTCTGTCTGTCTCTTTTTGTCTCTGTCTCTGTCTCTCTTTGACCAGAGATGGATGAACACCTCCACAGAAGGAGATTCCTGGTGGTGTCTCTGGTCTCACAGTGTGGAGGGCCTGGGTGTCTGCAGAGTGAGGCCTGTGCAAGTCCAGCCCACAGCTGGCTCTGGACTTGGTGCCCGCTGTTTCAACCCCATCCACTGGCAGTGGTACCCTGTTTGCCAACTCTATATGGGGTGGCCGCTGCTCACCCTGGAGGTATGCTCTGCCGCTTTCTGCTGCATGGCCCCTGGTGGTTGACCAGCCTCTCAGTGACTCTGTTGGGGAGCTGTGGGGGTGAACGGACGTCCCTCAGAACACTGGGCAGCTTGTTTGTCAGCACCGTGAGTACCTGAGCATCATGGATGCCTTTGTGTGCCTTCTGCTTTATAGCAACGGGGTGCAGATGTCCCCCCGAGGATGCAGTGGCCCTTTTGTAGAGGGAAGGAAATTCACCAAAGGAATCCTTGGTGGTGAGGCTGGGCATCTGAGTGCCTTAAATGGCTATCATCTGTTCAGATTGCCCTTCCAAGGAGGACTCCATGCCTGCCACGGTGTTGGCTGTGTCTCCCATCACCAACACCAGACATGAAATGCTCTTTATGAAAACATTATTACATTTGTTTATTCTCTGTAGCTTGTGTGTGTGTGTGTGTGTGTGTGTGTGTGTGTGTGTGTGTGTGTGTTGTGTGTTTTCCCCTTCCAGCATGTGATCACAGGATGGAATTCAGGTAATAGAATTAGTGCCTTTACCTGCCGAGCCATCTCACCATCCCATGAGTGTGTGTGTGTGTGTGTGTGTGTGTGTGTGTATGTTTATATTTACGTTAGTTCTTTGAGAATTTTGTACCTGTTTTGATCATATTCATCCTACCTCCCCCAACCATTCCTAGATTTGTTAATATTTTGACAGTAGAATACACCACAACTAATTAGTTGGTTTCTCATCTCTTTATATAGTTGTGGCTATTTGTTTCTTTCTGTTCTGGCTGGTTTTATGTCAACTGGACACAAACTATTTTGATCGAGGGAACCTTAATTGAGACAATGCCTCCACCAGATTGGCCTGTAGCCTAATCTTTAGAACATTTTCTTGATTGATGATTGATGTGGGAGGGCATAGATCACTCTGGGTGGTCCCACGGGGGCCCCTGGTCCTGGATGGTATAAGAGAGCAGGCTAAGCAAGCCATTAGAAGCAAGCCAGTAAGTAGTGTTCCTCCGGGGCTTCTGCACCAGCTCCTGACATCAGGTGTCTGTCTGCCTTTGGTTCCTGCCTTGATTTCCCCGATGTTGGACTACATCCTCACCAGGAGTCTTTGGAGGCCACAGGTGTTGGATCTCTCAGAGACAGAGTTATAAGTAGCTGAGAGCCACCTGACTTGAGTGCTGGGAACTGGTGTGTGTGTGTGTGTGTGTGTGTGTGTGTGTGTGTGTGTGTGTTCACATTCCTGTGTCCATGTAGCAGAAGCTGCACTAGGCAGAAACTGTCTTAGTTTCATTTCTGTTGCTGTGATGAAACGTCCTGACAAAAGACACTTAGAGGAGTGAGGTTTTATTTTAGTTCCCCACTCCAGGTTACTGTCCATCACAGCGAGCAAGTCGAGGGGGCATGAACTTACAACCGCTGGGCGCGTCACATCCACGGTCAAGAGCAGAGGGAATGACCGCATGCAAGCTCAGGGCTCAGTCACCCTTTACATTCTCATACCTCTAGGATCCAAACCCAGGCAATAGTGCCACCCATAGTGCCTGGATCTTCTCATACCAGTGCAATCAAGACACTCCCCCACAGACATGGTCACAAAGCCAACTTAATCTAGACCACTCCTTTTTGAGACTCTATTCCTAGATGATTGTATATTGTGTCAAGTTGCCAATTAAAAATAACACACACACACACACACACACACACACACACACACACACCCTTTGTAGAGTTGGTAGATACAAGCTGTGTGGAACCTTCAAGTTTCATGTATTAAACAGACCTGAGAGATAGCTCAAGGTGTAAAGAGTTAGCCACATGGCATGAAGACCCGAGTTTGATCCCCAGGGCCCATATAAAAAGCTGGGCATAAGACTCACATCTGTAACCCACCCCATCACTGGAGATGGGACAGAGATAGGCAATCCCTAGGGCTCTGTGACCAGCCAGCCTAGATGAATTGGTGAGCTCCCATTCAGTGAGAGACCCCATCTCAAAAGCTAAGATGGAAAGCAATGGAGAAAGATACCCAATGTCCACTTCTCTGACTTCTACATTCATGTGTACACACATATACACACACATAGCTGTGTGAGGTCAAGCCATTAAATCTTTTCTGACATGACTATTGGTGTGTGGGCATCTAAAATGTTCTGTTTCACTCTAAGACTGCATGAATCCTTGTGTGGTTCCATCCCATACGTCTGTGGTTTCTTGTCTGAAGGTCTGATCTTCAGGAATCTGTACTGGTATGAGGAAGGAGGCAGAATCCAGTTCTTCCTAGAGCTTTCTCCCTCCAAATCTCAAGCCATTTATCCCACAACAATTTACAAACTATGCCATACTATCCCAGTGTGTCAACAGGGAAGCTCCCGCGGTTCCTTGGGTATTTATGGGCTCTGCTCAGTTCCACGGAGTGCTGCTCAGTCTGGGGATGTGGCTCAGGTGGTAGAGCACTTGCCTAGCATGCATAAACTCCTGGGTTTGATTCCCAGCACCCCATAAACTGGGTATGGTAGTGTATACCTGTAATTCCAGCACTGGGGAGGCTGAGGCAGGAGGATCAAGAGTTTAAGGTCATTCTTGAATAGATAATGGGTTCTGTGCCAGTCTGGGCTCCACAGGGGAAAGGAGAGAAGGGAAGGAGACAGGGAGAGACTGTTACACCTAGCCTGTTATGCATCATGAGGAAGGAAAGAGACACTTATGGGTTCCAAAGATTTTATTAATTCACCAAATAAGTGGATCACTGATCAATCAGGGCTGCAGGACAAGGACTTAGCCTTGTTTTTCCTTACAGCCCCGAGCAGGGACAGAAGTGGGATTTATAAGCACAAAAATCACAAACATTTGTTGCCAAATTACAGTTACAGTTTTCACCAGTCAGGATTTAGAGTTTAGGGGCTTCCTTGAGTGTTCCATCATTGTCAATGGATATACAATGCAAGCCTTTCAGTCCAACCAATCAGATTCATTTGCTCCTTCTGTTGTTAGGAACAGCCATATGTTTCTAGAGAACTAAAGATATAAAACGACTGTTTCTATGGTTTAGGGAGGAGGTTGGTCAGCCTTTGGAAAGTTCTCAGCTTCCCTAGGGCTTGGGAACCTGAACTTTATTTCACCCTACAGGCAAAATGGAGTCTGAAGTCAAAATGTCAGTACTCAGGCCAAGGTACTTTTGCCTGCTCCCTTCAAGACAATTAAGTAATGCTACTTCTAGAGCATACCAGATCTCTTCTCAGGAACAATGACTTTATTTTCAGTAAGAATCATCCCCCAAAGGCTGGAGAGATGGCTCAGTTGTTAAAAGCAAATACCACTCTTACAGAGGAGTTCAGTTGCCCAAACTCAAGTTAGATGGCTCATAACTGCCAATAAGTTCCTATAACTGCCTATACTATAACTTCAGCTCCATGGGACCCAACACCTCTGGCCTCCAAAGGCTTCTGGATTCATGTACACACACACACACACACACACACACACACACACACACACACACACACACACTGTGTTCTCCCTGTATCTACCACTGTGAAGAACATCAGTGGGATTTTAGTCAGCAGGGCTGAATTTAGATAAGAGAAAAGACAGGTCTGAATTCCCCAGGGGGAATTCCCTTCTTTTCTGTTCTTGTTTTGTAGAACTTAGTAAATCTTAAGGTCTGTTCCACACAGACCTCACACATTTCTTGTCAATATACTTAGCTATTGCCTTTCAGCATTTTCGTGGGTTCTATGCTGGCTCACTGCTTCTTTACGAGGTGGCTGATTAGTGCACATTGGTTTGGGGTGGGGCCTTTGGGTGGGGCACACATGACTACCCTTGGGCTCAGCCCCATGTGGTTCTTTCCTGCATAATGATACGTTACTAGTTAATTTTAGTTCCTATGCTACAACACCGTGACCAAACGCAGCTCATAGAAGGAAGGATTTATTTTGGCTTATGGTTCCAGAAAGGAGTCCATAACGGCAGGGAAATACAGCAGCAGGTGGCCCGGGGCAGGAACTGAGAGATCCTGGTCCAACCCCAGGCAGAAAACAGAGCACACTGGAAGTGGAGCAAGGCTATGAGCTCCCAAAGCCTCCACAGCCCACAGCCAGTGATCAGACTTCCATCATCTCCCCAAGCAGTCCACCTACTGGGACCAAGTGTTCAAATACAGAAGCCTATGTGTGTGTGTGTGTGTGTGTGTGTGTGTGTGTGTGTGTGTGTGGTGGGTGGGGGGGACATTCTCATTCACACCATCACAACAGGTTCCTCCTCTCTCTGTGGCAGATGGGACTTGGTTGAGAATACCCATGCTCTTAGAGGAAGTTTCTTTCTTTTTTTGATTTTTCCAGACAGGGCTTTTTTCTGCATAACCCTGGCTGTCCTAGAATTCACAGAGATCTGCTTGCCTCTGCCTCCCAAGTGCTAGGATTAAAGGCATGCATCACCACCATCCGGCCTTAAATTTTGCCACTTATGACCATTCTTCTCCCAAGGTCTGTATAAGTATAAAGATATTTGCTGATAATAAATCATAAATTTATTTTAAAACAATCCTTTGATTTAATAGGATTTTACCACTTATTAAAGGCAAAAGCAAATCTGCATACTAATGAGATAAATATACTTGTATTTTGGTATAAAGATTAAATCTTGGCTGAATAGTTGACAAGATACAGAGCATCTTCAGTGCTTTGCAGAGTAGATTGATATTTTGTTTTTATAACCGCCAAGGCTGAGAATGCTGTTTCACATAACATTATAGTTTAAAAAAAATGGCAAAAGTGTATTTATAGCCATTTAGGAGATGTTGGCAATTCTGTCCTTATCCCACGCCAAAAGTCATTTAATGATTTTCTTTTTTAAAACAAAACTCAAGTTAGCAATTCAGACAGCAGCATTTGGAATCAAACATTCTAACACATTACAATCCACAGTACTCACAGCGAGGGACAGAAGATACAAAAAGTCTTTGTATTCCACAATAAAGCCATCACATTTCCATAAGAAGAGAAAACTTGGGCCAAAAACCTGGGTTCTGTCCCTGGATCCCCATATGGTGGAAGGAGAGAACTCATCTGCAAAGACTGTTCACTGACCACGTGTACAACACGACATGTGCAAACACACCACGCAATAAATATACAACTATCTTTAAAAATTCACTGGAATTCATGCAGGTTTCCTACATATAGGAGCCTTGAATCTGAGCTGAGGTGTTGGCGGAAGTGCTTGTTGGTGTTGTGTGGCATGAGAGCTCATGCACAGTGCCAAATGCTCATATTTCATGCTCGGAACCAGGGATGCAGTCCCGTCCCTCCATGCAACACCAGTGTGCACCAACAAGAACACCTTGGACACCAGACACGTTTGACTTGGAATTAATTTTTGTGTATTTAGAACCCTTTTCCTGTTTCCAGATCTTTATGACCCATGTGGGGTCGTGACCAGCAGTTTATGAAGCTGTGCTGCAGACGACAGTGTGAAGGGGAGCGGGAGGGAACGCCCACCTTTAGATCCTAGACCAGCGGTCATCAAAACAGAGGGCAGGATGCCGGGTCCTGTGGCCCCACCTTGGCCAGCTGAGGATAATTAGCACAGCTTGTAGAAACTACAATTCCCCCACCCGCATTGGAGTCAGCCTAAAAATACCAAGGGTTGAGTCATACACAGGGACCTTCGTCTCTGGAGGGCTACAAAAGGTGGCCCTTTGTCACATCCCAAGAGCTATCCTGGCATCTACATCCTCCTGCCTAGAATGCCCTCCCTAGATAGCTTTGTTGGAGGGGTGCCATAGCTTCTAGGAGTCAGACTTGATGGAGTCTGGGGTAGTAGTGACCAGATCGCTACCGTGGTGTGTCCTGCTTGTGTCTTGTCCCTCACCAGGCTCTTGTCTGACCCAATCCTAGCTCCCTGAAAGACACCCCAGCCTGCTTCCCACAGCATGTTCTCAGTGATGTCTCCCCAAACTCTCCCAGCAGATGATCTCATCTGGTTAAGGCAGGCAGAGTGGCTAATCTCCTTTTCTATTTGTTCCTGGCATCAGTGGGATCAGACAGCAAAGGGGTTAAGGAACAAGAGCCGCACCCAGCCCCGTGGGAAAATCAGTTCACCAGGGGAAATAGACACCAAATTCACTGTGTGCAATATTCTGCTGACAGGCCGCAGTGCTAAGACAGGGCAGCAGTCCCCAAAGGGAGGAGATGAAGAAGACCCTGATGGGAACCAGCACAGGGACGTGGAGAGAAGCCTTAGGACTTGGCCTGCCCTCACTCATGAGTTTCCACACACTGGTGTTCTGTCTAGTTGGATAGATTTTAAACACATCGTATTAAAGAAAATGATTTTTAAAATCCCAGTCTGGAGCTAGAGAGATGGCTCAGTGGCTAAGAGCACTTACTGCTCTTACAGAGGACCTGGATTTGGTCCCCAGTATCCATCTCAGGCAACTCACAACTGCCCGTAGTTCCAGTTCTAAGAATGAACCCTTCTTTTGGCATCTGTGTGTACCTGAAGACTCATACAGGCGCGCGCGCACACACACACACACACATACATATATAAATAAAAAATGAGAAATTAAAAACAATAAAGTTCTAGACTGCATTCTGCTGAGACTCATCTTTCTAAGCTGTGCTGTCCAAACCGGAAGCAGCTGCTTTTCCAGGTCTCAGGAAATTACAGGCTGCATTTGGAATATCAATGACAAGATGGTTGCAGCCATCAAAGGGAATTAGGGATGGAAACACCGCCTTAGAGCCTGACCCGGCAGAAAATCATTTTTTTTCATTTGAAGAGCCCCCACAGATTATTTTTAGCATCTGAAGTTCATCATCCCCCTTTCTAAACTTAAACTTCAAGGAAGCAAATGTGTATGCCTTCCCCCAGAGCACCAACAAAATGCCTGTGGCCTCATCCAGGGAGGAGACACCCTTTACCGTCCAGTCTGGGCTGAAATTTGACTTTGACGAATGAGTGCTGTGGTGGTTTGGTCTGATTACAGATGCCAGACCCACAATGAGGCATAGTTGTGTGGCCTTTGGGTCTCAGGAGATGCTGTGTGGCATCTCAGAGGACCCTTGCTTGGGCAATTATGACCTTCTGGGATGACCCATGCCTTCTTTAGTGATTGGTGGACAGGAGACCCCAGCCATTCTGCTCCACAGCAGCCTGGAGAAGCTTCGGCTGATGGTTGGGGAAACTGCAGCGTACGCTCCTTCTGGTGGGCTCTGCATTCTTTCCTAGTAAAGTAACGTGCTGGAAAACCAGAATATACGGTCAGCATTCTTCCTATAAACAGAGCGATTGTACATTGTGAAACAGTCACTTAGCAATGACTGGAGGGTTGCCATGGTTACCCTCCCCCAGCCATGTGGTCCCAGTGCACTGTGGACGTGGAGCTGGGCGGTTCCTGATGGGAATGTGACTGTGGAGGCATTGGGTGGCTTCTTCACTGCTCTGGTACCCTTAAAGAGCAGAGCTGTCATCAGTGGGAAATCCTGCCCTGGCCTTCCGCAGCTACAAGGTCCTGTTATCATCATGCGTGGGATCCAGGGTGTGAGGTAGACCCAGGTGAGGAGGCGTGAGCAGATGCTGGGAGAGCATGCTTCCCTACCCCTGTGTGTTCCCTCCCCCAGGGCTTCCCTGAGATGGCTCACTGGACTCATTTGTCCCTAGGAAACAATGGGAAAATGATCAAACCCTTCTGGATCCACTTGAGGGCTGGTTTCTCACTTAGATGAGTTGCATTTGAGAAAGTCCACCTCAACGCCTAGGGAGATGGCTCAGTGTACAAAACACTTGCCACACAAGTCTAAGGACTAAAGCTCACATGCCCAGAGCAGGGGAGGGAACTGTGTAAGAGGTTGCATTAGATGCTGCAGGGTCATAATGGGGCTTCCAGAGGCCACACCAGCACAGACTGCCCCTTCTTCCTTTGGTCTTCTGTATTTGACTTCTCTTTTGCAGGGATCATCCAACAGGGATCCCCCGAAAAGGGGTTGGATGGACATTCCGTTTAGAACTAAGTGCCTCAAAATCTCTCACTCTCTGCGTACTGTTCTGAGTTCAAGTGAGATATTCTGCCTCGATGTGTAAGGTGGAGAGCAATCCAGGAAGAAAGACACCTGACCTCTCTCTCTCTCTCTCTCTCTCTCTCTCTCTCTCTCTCTCTCTCTCTCTCTCTCTCTCTCTCACACACACACACACACACACACTATTTTGTCTTTTTATTTAAATTTTTTCTTTTCTCTCTTTTTAAAAAATATTTATTTATTTAATTTTGAGACAATGTATCTCTATGTACCCTGTCCTAGAACTCTCTATGTAAACCAGGCTAGCTTTGAACTCACAGAGATCCTCCTGCCTCTGTCCCCTAAATGCTGGGTTTAAAGGCGTGTGCCACCATGCCCAGCCTAAATTTTTTTCATACAATATATTTTGTTGGCATTCTTTTCCCTCTCCAACTCCTCCCCACTTCTCAGCCATCCCAAGTCATGTTTTGTTCTCTCAAACATAAACAAAACCAAAACTAAAACCAAAAGTCAAAGCAAACAAACGAAACTAAGACAAAAATACCAAAACAAAATAAAATAAAACAATAACAACAACAAAAACCATGGAATCCATTTTGTGTTGTCTAACTGTTCCTGGGCATGGGGCCTGCCCTGGAGTGTGGTTGGTATTCCTAGGGAGACTGCATCGGAGAAAACTGATTTCCCCCTTCCCAGTGGGTATCGATTACAAATGTCATCTTGGTTATGGGTGGGACTTTGTGTCCACTGGCCCCTCTCAAGGACCCCATCTGGCTTAAATCTGCACAGGCCCTGTGTGTGCTGTCATGGTCCTTGAGAGTTCATATGTACATCGGCCCCACTGTGTCCCCTAAGACACGTTTCCTTGGAGTCACCAACCCCTGCTTCTAAGATCTTAACACCTCATCTTCCACATGGATCCCTGAGCCTTGAGAAGAGGGGTTTGATGAAGACACCCCATTTGGAGCTGAGTGCTCCAGAGTCTCTCACTCTCTGCACATTGTCTAAGTGTGGGTCTCTGTGTTAATTCCCACTTCCTGCAAGAAGAAATTTCTCTGATGAGCAATGCACCGATCTCAGTCCCCCATCTGGTATAGTCACTGTGGGTCAAATAAATAAATACTTTTTAAAAAGAAAATTTACCTCTGGCTGTCCAAACACACTCAGGCCCAACCTTCCATAGGACGCACAACCCAGTGGAACACCGACTTATGTACACGGAATTCCTTCTTCACTGGATTTCAGCAGGAAAGCACATGTTTTGAAATAAAAGCCTGGCTCTGGGCTGTGCTGAAAATCCCAGGCAAGAATTCTATCCACACTGTGAGGAGTGGTTTTGCCTCTTTGCACAGCTAGTTTACACGCAGCCGATTCTTTCAATCACCCGTTGAGATGGAGTGGCGGAACAAGGCGCAGTCAGTCCCATGTGATCCCAAGTAATTAAAAGCACACTTGCCGATCATCGAGATGGGTCCATGCAGACAAGCCCTCTGCCACGGGGAGTCACCAATGGCTGAGGCAGTCAGAGAAGCAGCAGCCTCGGGGGTAGGGGACAGTGGGACAGTGGTGGTGTCACTGCCTGTGTGCTGCGGGAAGGTGCTAAGAAAGAGGTTGCATAAGATGCTGCAGGGTGACGAGGGGCCTGCCTGAGTGCCTTGCAGCACAGCCCCTTCCTCAGACAGTCTTCTGTGCTTGTTTTCTCTTTCACAGCTAGGTTGTAGTTTTCTGATCTTGCTATAGAGGTGTGTGCAGATGGGTTCTCCGAAGCCTTGGAGGTGGCAAATTATGTCCCCTTAGTTTTGGGGGTGTGCTGCTGGTTACGGTCAAAAGGCAGCAAGGGACTCAGGCCTAGAAAACGGGCAGCTACAGTGCGATGCAGCCACCATGGGGCTCCATTGTCTCTGGGTGGCTACTGCATTGGTAGGTCCCTTTGGCATAGTTCTGTGTCAGGTAAGGGGTTGGACCTGTTACCAGTAATCAGTTGCCTAGCGCTGGGAAGGGCATGGCCAGGGGCCCCAGCTGGGTGTCATTGGGTGCCGAGGTCCAGGCAGTGCTGAGTGAGAAGCCTCAGTTTTGAAGGGCATATTGGGTAACCAGAGCATCACCACAGCTGTCTCTGGTTCTGTTCACACTTATTATGTGATATTTTGTTTGTGTTCTGACAAATAAAGCTTGCTTGGAGATCAGAGGGTAGAGCTAGCCATTAGTTAATCAGAGAGGCCAGGCGGTGGTGGCACACACCTTTAATCCCAGCACAATTGGGAAGTGGAGACAGGAATATAAATAAGGTGGGTGGAGACAGGATCTTGGGCCCATTTGGTCTGAGGATTCATAGAGGTAAAAAGTCTGTAGTGGTTGCTGCTCTGCTTCTCTGGTCTTTCAGGTTATTACCCTGATATCTGACTACTGGTTTTAATTGATAAGACTAATTAGGATCACGCTTCACATACCAGTCACCAAGCACGGCAGAGCCACCCATCTGGAAGAGCAAGGCCCTGGGTTAGGATTGACCTTCCCCTCCCACACCCCCCCCACCCTTGTCCCACTGCAGCTGGTCTCGGAGAGGAAACGATGGCCCCTATTCCCTCTTCGATGCCATCCTGTTTACCTCTTACCCCAGACTGCAGCGTTCACAGGCCCCAGCCTTCCTTCTGTTGGTGATCCTCACTGCTGTCTCCTCAGGTCGGTGTCCAGGTTGCCAGACCCTTCTCAGGCTGCCCATGTCACAGGTGGTCAGGGAAGGATGGCTGTGATAACTACCCCTTCTGTCTGTTCCCCAATGAGGGCTAATTATTTGAAGTCCATGGGCCAATTTCCCACTAGTGAGACCTATGAATTTCAAGGTGAGGAGTTCTACATTGTCAGGAGCCATCATGGAGGTTTGGAGGGTAGTCCTTCCCATCTCTCATCAAAGCATCCTTTCTGTTTGAGAACCTGGACGTCTAGGCTCAGACAAGGGGTGGGAAGCTGATTTCAGGGAATAGTAGGAAGTGTGTACATGTGCACAGAAGGGCGTGGTGGTGGTGGTGGTGGTGGTGCTGGTGGTGGTGGTGGTGGTGGTGGTGGTGGTGTGTGTGTTCTCCCCTTCTTTGTTTCTTAGACCCATGAATTGTTCTCCAGGAGACACAGTACCATCCAATAATCACTGGCTTGGGATGTGCCCTGTCTCTTCCTTCCTGTCTTAGTCTGCTCCTGCTGCTATAACAAAATGTCTGAGGCTGGCTGGCTGAAGAACAACATGTACATATTGCTCACAGACCTAGAGACTAGAAAGTTCAAGGCCCATACACTGACAGGTTTGGTATAAGCAAAGGGCTCAGTCTCTGTCCACAATGTGGAGTCTTGAATAGTGTGTCTCTGGTGGGAACAAGTGTGATGTCCTCACTTTGGAAAGCAGGAGGACAAACAAGGTTTGGCAAGGTCCCTCATGAGGGCACCATTCCCACTAGGAAGAGTGGTAGCATGCTGACTTAACCACAGCCCACAGGGCCACCTTTATTACTGCCGTGTTGGCCTTAGGGTCACCAGAAGAGTTTTTGGGCTGCAGAGATGTCTCCATGGATAAAGGGCTCTCCACCTAAGCAGGAGGACCAGAGTTCAGATCTCTAGAGCCTGCATTACTGCTGGGCAGGGGCAATCTCAGCACCCAGGAAGCATGGGGATTCCTGGGGGAAGATGGTGGAAATGGTGAGTCTGGGTTTAGCAAGAGACCTTGCCTCAATAAATAAATCACAAACTGGTTGAGGAAGACACCTTGACTCAATTTTGGGCCTCTACACACATACACACATGTACATGCACGCACACAGCTACACCCAGACACATGTAAACATGCATATACACATACATGAACACACACACACACACACACACACACACACACACACACACACGAACATCTCATGCATACATACACACACCATAGCAAACAAAAAGAATGGAGGGGGCACACATTCAAAGCCCAGCACTGACTTTTATAAAGCATGCCTCCAATGGCCACCCCAGCTTCAAGGCTGGAGGCCCTCCCCTGGCCCTGCCTAGCCAGCAGCAGTGTGCTTATGGGAACCCATTGACTTATGGGAACCCATTGTGCCTGTCACTTCCCAGCTCCATGCTGAGTAGGAGCTTTCACATGTGGCAGCTGACATGCTACACAGGGAAAAGCAGTGTGCCCACTCAGGGTTAATTTAAAGAATAACAAGACTCAGGCAATTCACACAAGATGGGGATGGAACCCACCTTTTGCTCCACTGCTGAGGGACACCCCTGTTCAGGGGAAAGTAAAGATTTCCTGGGTTTCCCGCCACACCTCTGGCACACACGCACATGCTCTGTTTGGAATTGTGTGCTGAGTGGTGGACGAGGCACCTGCCCCTGGCACTTGGGCCTCTGAAGGACTTTCCCAGATGACTTGGCCTGGGATCAGGACCTAGGTTGTCCCATGGAGAACTGCCTGGACTGCCTTCCCAGGAAGTCTTCTGCAGGATTTCTGGCTCAGTCTCTTCATTGTGCTTCAGATGTTTGGAACATTCATTTAAAGGGCCTGAGCCAATTTTGTATTTTTTTCCCCTCACCATTAAAAATGAAGAAGGAGGAGGAGGAAGAGGAGGAGAAGGAGGGGGAGAAGGAGAAGAAAAGAAAAACCACAGCAGAAAACGAGGAACTTTTGCTTAAGCCACTGGCCTTCACCTCTGGTTTATTCCAAAACCCTGGTGGAAGCATCAGATCCCACCCCTGTTTCTAGCACTGTGTTGGCCTCTTGTGCTTGTTGCTCATCCACGAAGCCAGCTCCAGAGCATGGTCACCCCTCCCCTGGGGGCTCCCTCTCTCTATAACCCTCAAGTGTCTCCAAGCCTGCTGCCTCCGCCTCCCAGAACCTGACTTTCTATGCCCACCCCCTTCTTGGTGTTCTGGACATGTGTGGTCTGTGTCTCCTCCGCTTACACCTCTGGTCGCAGGAGACCGTGTCCCTCTCCGAGTTTCAGTTTCGTTGATAACGTGGAAAGACAGCAAAGAGTATTTGTCTCGTTGTCTTCATCAGTTGCAAGAGGTGGCCTAAGGCGTTGAGGATGGTTCTGAGCCACAGCCTGGATCCGCAGGAAGGACAATTATGATTGATTGACAATATCAGCAATGGGAAGGAGAGGGAAGCAGGTTGAGCAGGTACCCATTATTGGCTGTCCTTTGAAGTACATAACTTCATTCCCAGCCTCCCTCAGCACCTCCACACCCACCCCATGCTGTTCCCTCGAAGATGAAGATACACCGTGACCTTGGATTAGAGCACAGGAGATTGAACTTGGGCAAGCTGTGTTTCTCAGGGCACCCACTGGACAGGTAGTCAGGCTGGTGTGGAGGCAGATCTGGTGTCTCCTTGCAGGGAAAACCCTTCTTCATCTTGGAGGAGTGGAGTCTGAGGGAGTCATTGAGTTTGGGCTCCTAGGGTTCTGGACTCCCACCTCCAAGTGGAGAACATGATGGTGCTGGAGCTGGCCTGCAGAAGCCACCGTGACCAGGGACAGTGTCTTCCTCACTTGTGGACCTGCCTCTGGCTTGAATGGAGATAAAGGATGCAGACTACCAAGCAGCAGCCCATCTCTGTGGCATCAGCCTCCCTGGCTGGCTACCCCAGCTGAAGGAGTTTGTGTGTATGGTGTGTGTGTCCAAGCAACCTAAATATATGCGCAGTGTGGTCAGATAGGACACTGTTCACCAAGATCCTACTCTGTGGGTACAGCTGATTCATGGTCCGTCTCCAGAGTCCAGAACGTTCCTTTTTTCACACGCTGTTTTTCCCTTGTAGAGGTTTGTCTAATTCATCCTTGATACCCCTGGGGCTTGATATAGACTAGAACCCAGAAAGGTCAGTGATGGATGGATTTTGTCTTATGCTAGGAGTTGATGTAATATATGTATGCAGTGTCAAAGCTGACAGAGAACCCCACATTCTGTCCAACTTTGTGATGGGATAGCCAGTTCATCTGGTTTTGTCTTAGAAAACCCCACCCCTTATGGAAAATAGATTAGGACGTATAGCCCTCCTCTGACCTAACTCACCACCCTCTGGTGGCTGGTCTGGAGGAGGGGAGGGTGTCCCACCCCTCTCTAGGTCACCAGCCAGCCTACTTCAGAGCAATCTTCCTTCACTCACCCTTCAGGGAAGAGCTATTGGTCAGGCTTGCTCACTCTGTTAACTGTTGACTCACAGTCTGAAAATGTGCTCAGCGCCCAGTTGTGGCCAGTGAGCCTCAGCGGACTTCTGTGGGAGCACTCCCTTTCCAAGCACGTGCCGTCGTCAGCACCTTCCTGCCAGCTGCACAGCAACCTTCTTAACGGGACCCTCGTGTTCCGGCTTAGCCGTTAGCCACAGGCTTTGGCTCAAGACCTGGTTGAGGGGGACGGAGGGAGAAAGCCATCTGGAGAGGAATCAGCGTTCAGACGAGAAAGGAAATTGCGTTGGGATGATTGAGACAGCAAAAGGGAGGGGAGCTTGCACGGCCAAGTTCAACAAAGGGGGACCGAGTGAGCAGGCTGGGGCCTGAGATTTGGCCACAAAGGGCCCTGCTCTGCTGATGCTGGGGTTTTGCCCAATCTGGGCAACAAGGGGAGAGTGTCTCCCCTTCTTCTGCCTCCTTAGGCATCAGGAGTCTAGGCAGACCCAGATTGTCACTCCAGAGATGTTCAGCGTCTCCAAAATCATAGCAGAGAAGGCCAAGGTGGATATATCTAGGGTTTTCCTTGTAACCTATATGACTAAGTTGCCCAGACTGGCCCTCAGCCTCACCCACAGTAGGCATCCTTGGGTACTTCACAGCTTCATCCTTCAAGTCTTTTGGGTCATTAGTGCCATTTACCCTTTCAGCATTGGTAGAGGGTTGGCCTGGCCCTTTGCTCCAGTGACCCTGGGGCTGGCTCAGAGCTGCTGGCTACACATGAAGGCCATACCCATATCTAGAAGATGAGGTTCTGGCCACAAGAAGCACTCAACTGGCTTAAGCCAGACAGATTTTGCCCTTTCTGTAGAGTGGAAGAAAATAGGTAGAGCTAGGCAAGGTGATAGAGAAGTAGCCAGGGCTAAAACAAGCCTAGTGGTAGTTGCGGGCCTCCAGCTCAGCAGTGGGCCAGAGGTGTCTGGAGACTGGACTGCCTTGGTTCAGTGGATACAGTCCTCACAGCACCCCCTGCTGGTTCCTACCTGGCTTTGCCACAGCTCCATGGCTCAAGCAGTGGATGTGACAGAGGGCTCTTCTCTGAGGCCCATCTGAACAGCTTATTGCTCAACAATGACACTTGTCCCCAGATCTGCTTGCAGCAGGTACCACTTGTGTACCTACTGTGTGTCCATTCTGCGTGCCTGCTAGGCAGAAGGAGTCTGAATGTGGACCAATCTTGTTGAGTCAGGAAAGCATGGCAGGAAAGTTGGGCTAGGGAGCCATTCTGTACTTTTCTTCTGTTTCCCCTGGGTGCCCGCTGCCCTGTGATGCCTAGAGGGAAGGACGGGGCACCTTCTGCTCTCTGTTCTCTCAGGATCTTAATGGGTATCTCAGGGTGATGGCTAATACTGACTCTCCACTTGGCAGGATCTAGAGTCAGCTAGCAGACAAACCTCTGGGCATGTCCGGGGAGAGGATTTGTAAATTGTGTTAAGTGGAGACCCACCATAATATGGGTGGCACCGTCATGCGGGATGGAGTCCTGGACTGAATGAAAAGGAGACAGTGGGCTGAGCACCAACATTCATCTCCTTCTGCTTCCTGACTGTGGGTGTCATGTGAGCAGCTTGCCTCTAACTCCTGCCACCATGCCTTCCCCGGCCTGATGGATTGATGGAACCTGTGAACTATGACCCCAAATAAACCCTTTTGTGTGAGTTTTCTCTCAACACGAGCTAGAGTCATCTGGGAGGAAGGAACCTCAACTGAGAAAATGTCTCCATCAGACTAGCCTGTAGGCAAATCTGTGGGACATTTTCTGGATTGACGATTGATGTGGGAGGGTAGTGACATCCTTGGGCAGGTGGTCCTGGGTGCTATAAGAAAGCAGGCCGAGCAAGCCAGTAAGCAGCACTCCTCCATGGCCTCTGCTTCAGTTCCTGCTTCCAGATTCCTGCCTTGAGTTCCTGCCCTGACTTCCCTCCTTGATGGACTATAAACTGTAAGTCAAATAAACCCCTTTCTCCCCAGGTTGCTTGTGGCCATGGTGTTTATTACAGCAACAGAAACCTGCTGGGCTCCAAGCACACCCTTCTTCATGTCCCTTGTTCTACCACAGCAGGGAGAAAAGTGATACAGGGTGTGTTGTCGCACACAGTCCTCTGAGCCGCCATCGTCGTCAGATCAGCTGTGCCTGCTAGTGGAATCTGTGGACTGGTGACCCCTCCTCTGAAGGAAGGGGTGTGCAGGCAGGGTCATTGGACCCTCTCCCGAGTATCCAGCTACCAGCTGTGCTTCCCAGTCATTTGTAATTGCACGTGACCTGGGGAGGTCTTAGGGAAGAGCTGGAGTGTTAATTGTGGGGCTTCCATCTAAGTGCTGTGGGAGCACGATCATCCATGCAGGGTCAGACCTTGCGGTGTGGCGGCTTTAGGATCACACATGCTCTAGCCCCCAACCCTTTACCCATGTTCTGTAAGGCCAATAAACTCGTCGCTTCTCCAGGGTAAACTTTGGTGGAACGGAACTTTGGTTAGTCATTGAGACGTCAGTAGGCCAGGTGGACATTGCTTAGCGTCTACAGTAGGATACAACTGTCCTTTCCAATAAAGCCAGTCCCTAAATAACAAGGCCAATCAGAAGGGCTTGCTCTTATGACTGACATCTCTGAAAGGACCTGCTGTTTATAATTGCTCCGATGGCTTGAGTTGCACTGGGACCAGGCTGTCCTTGCAGGGCTGAGGATATGATGCTGACTGGATTGCTAATCTTCCTCCGTTAACTGCATGCACTAACAGGACACTGCTGAGCAGAGCTCTGGACTCCCCAGCTCCATCTGGACCAGTAAGCAGACCCTCCAGGCCGAGGTCCAGCGCGGTCTATAGACAGGCCTGGAGATATCACATTGCCATGGCAGATGCCACCAACCCATTGCCAAGTTTGTTCCCACTGATTGGAGCTGGTTTTGAGTTCTCTTGACCCTGAGTTTTCATACTCAGCTCTGGAGTCAGCAGCCATGGCTGCATCTCAGGTGAGACAGATTCCCCTGGTTGTCCTGGCTGAGGGTCCACACATTCCTGATTATGCGTGACCAGCAGAGAAGACAGCAGAGCTGCCTGTGCTGGCCTTTGTCTCCTGAGGACAAGCTGTGGAATGTGAGCCTTGGGCAGGGGCCAGAGGATCGCCTGTGAAGGAGAAGAGGTCCTGGCTGGGCATCTGGACACCAGACGTGAGAGGCTTAGCTCATTCAGGGGCCAGGCCAAGCTCTCCCTAGGATGCTGGAGCCAGCTTGGACCTGGGGGCTGGGGGAAGGTCAGGCTGAGGTTTGAACTGTTCAGAGAAGCTCAGAGGATCAGTGGTCCACAGATGCAATGTCCTACTGGGCAGAATGTCCTCCTGCCCTGGCTGGGCCTGGTCCTGGGTTCTTGGCTGCTCTGGGTACAAGACGATTAGGGATCTCTGGGCATTACTGTACTGGTGGATTCTTCAAAGACCAACAGTTGTTAAAACTGCACAGATGGAGGGTTAGCCAGGGGAATGTGACACGGTGGCGCGAACATGCGTGAAAAGGTACAGAAAGAAACAAAAGAAAGATTGCAGGAATTTCTCGCTTAGCTTCAGAGCGTTTTTTGCAACCCTTAGTAAACTACCATGGTCGGGAAGGGAGCCCCTTGGACTTCAGACAAAAGCGCTCCCGTGCTTCTGATGGGAGTGAGATGTAAGCAGGGCAGAGGCTGTTCAAGGGCCAGAGCTGGCTCTGCTGGGGCCTGTGACGCTAAGCAAGTGGTTCTCAACTGCCCTACTGCAGTAGCCCTTTAATCCAGTTCCTCATGTTGTGGCGACCCCCAACCATAAAACTATTTTTATTGCTACTTCATAACTGTAATTTTGCTACTGTTATGAATCGTCATGTAAATATCTGTCCCCCCCCCCCATGGTCTTAGGTGACTCCTGTGAAAGGGTCGTTAGATCTCCAAAGGGTCGTGACCCACAGGTTGAGAACTGCTGTTCTAAGCAGTTCTCATGGACCCTTTCCCCTCCTGTCAGTGACCTCTCTAGGACGTGATCCTCCCTCAAAGAGCTTCCAGTCTCATGAGGTCAAGTCCAAGTCATGTGAGCACAATTGGGGGCCACTGAGAACCTTTTGTAGACTTAATGCTCCTTTTAGGAGCAAGCTGGCTGAGCCCATCTCTGCAGGGGTCCTACCCACCCATCTGGAAGGTGGTGACTTCACCTGGTCAGCACTGGGGTAGGGCTGGGGTGCAGGTTCCAGGACCTGTGGAGGCCTAGGTAGGTGGGAGAAAGCATGGCTGACCCAGAGCCTGATCTCAGGCAGCTGCAGCGACCCTTTCATACAGCTGGGAAGATGAGACCGCAGGAGGCAGTCATTCTCAACGGGTTTGCAGGGTTCTACTCTGTGCCCCTGGACTGGGTGTTCCACAGAGAAGATGATTCCCACCAGACATGAGGGCGTCTCAGAGCTGGAGCTGGGGAGGGGGTTCTCACAGATGCTGCTGGACTGTGAAAGGCCAGGAGAGCTTGCCAGCGCAGTTGGGTGTGGAGCCAATAGCCTGTCCAACTCTCAGACCACGTCAGCCTAGGCTGTGGACTCCGGCCCAGATGGCCTGGCCATCTCTATATGTTATCCGTCTGTGAAGATATGTTTCTGCAAGAAAACAGATTTATACAAGAATGCTGGGCTCCGAGATCCCCCTGGGGGTGGAATGTTCTAGCAGAACAGGAAGTAGGTGGGGGCTGGGCTGCGTTCCTCAGGCACCACACCAAGATTAGGAGGTCCCCGCCCCACCAGTGGATGGCTGGAAGAGCCACTTGGCAGACAGATGTGTACTGAGGCCTGAGAGGGGCTGTGTGTGGTAGCAGTAAGTGTGTCAAAGGATGGTCTCACTTTTTCCTCTCCCTGAGCTTAGCCACCCTTGGGACACCACACTGGAAGTATTCTGGCACATGATGCCATATGCAATTGATTCTGTTACCTGTTTTCTGTCTTCCCCAGGATTTAGTTTCTTCCTATAAACAGGTCGATTTGGTGGGTGAGGATAATGTGGATCTTTTCATAGGCTCTTTTTGTTGTTGTTTTGAGACAGGGTTTCTTGAAGCTCAGGCTGGTGGAGGATATCTTGAACTGGTCCTCCTGCCTCTAACTCCCTCTCTGAGAGCTGGGATTACAGGTGTGCCTCACCATGCCTGGCTACTTATTTATTTGCTCACAGACTTTATCGTTACTTTTCAATTTAAATATTTTATCATAGGAAGGTTTTGTGTATGCATGTATGTACATACATGTGTGTTGTGTATATTGTGTGTATATGCATGTGTCCATGCGTGTTATGTGAATGTGGGTATGCAAATGTATGTATGCACATGTATGCATGGTGCACTGGCCTCTGTGTGCACAGAGGTTGAACAGGCTAAATGTTGATGTCAGGGCATTTCTCTGTGGTGTTCCATCTTAACTTTTGAGACAGGGCCTCTCACTGAACCTGCAGCACCATTTTAACTACATTGGCTGGCCAGAAACATGCTTGTCCCCACTACTGTTTCTTGACTGAAGCCACATCTGGATTTGGGGTGGGTGCTGGGGACCCAGACTCAGGCTCTCATACTTGCACAGTAAGCACTTTACATGCTGAGCCGTCACCTTCGCCAGCTTTTTAGATAAAAACATTATTGCACTTACTTATTTGTATGCCCCATCTTACATGTGGGGATCAGAGGACGGTTCGTTCCACACATGGGTCCAGGGATTTAACTCTGGTCATCAGACTTGGTAGCAAGCATCCTTACCCACTGAGTCTCTCTGCTTTTTTATTTGTACATATCTATGGGATATGATGTGACTTTTGCGGGGAACAGGGTTTCAATAGGTAGTCTGAACTGGCCTTACAATGATCTTCTTGCCACTGCTTCCTAAGTGGTGGAATTACCAGTGCACCCCACCCTGCCTGGCCACAGTGTGACGTTTTAATAGCGTATAGAATTTATCAATATACTCAATCATTTCTTAGATTTATTTTATCTTTAATTATGCATATGGATGTGAGGGCTGGTCATGGCTGCCAACACATCTGGGAACAGGAAACCTCAGCTGAGGAACTGCCTCCATAAGATTGGCTTGTGTAGAACTACGTGGGACATTTTCTTGGTTGCAAGTTGATAGAGAAGGGCTGAAGCAGCTATGGGCAGGGCCGTCCCTAGGCAGGTGGACCTAGACTGTTTTAGAAGTGCAGGGGCAAGCCAGAAGGAGCAAGCCAGGAAGCCGGGTTCCTTGGTTGGTTTCTGGTTCAAGTTCCTGCCTTGAGTTTTAGCTGACTTCCCTCAGTGACAGGCTAACGTGGAAGCGACGTTGAAATAAACGCTTCCCTCCCTGTGTGGGTTTAGTCATGGTGGTTATTGAATCAACAGAGACCTTACTAGAAAAGAAATTGACGCAGAGTTGGGGTGTTGCTACGGCATTGTTGTTGTTTTTTTTAATTTTTTTTTTCAGGATTGTGGAAGCATTTGGAAAATGAGCTGGAAAAACTGTTGAGTGCTCAGAGTTTAGTGGGAGTTTGGAAGAAAATGCAGGGGGGAAATGCAGCTGATGTAGGCTTGAGTTATGAAGTTTCAGGAGGAAGTTTGGGAGTCCCTCGGAGCGTCTCTGGGGCTGTTCCTGTGATATATTTGAATTAAGAATCTGTGGCTGTGGGTGAGGTGGGGCTGCATCTGGGATTACCATGGGAGCAGCGGCACTGTCGGGAAACTTGCCTTCTTGGGACAGTTGATGAAAGTCGGCCGGGCGTGTAAACTCAACCATGGTTAACCGGAGACCAGTATCACTGAGGCAAAATCCGGGAAGTCTTTGGTCTGGGTCAGTGCACAGAGGCTGTGGTCAGGGGGGCCCAAGCTGCACGTCAAGGTGGCAGCTGAACTTTGCAGCATGGAAGGATGTCCCACATAGTGCTGGTTTGAAGGAATAAGAGGGTCATGAGAGAAGATAAGGCTCGGCCTTCTGTGTGTCAGGGTCTCCTGTGTGTGTCAGGGTCTCCTGTGTGTGTCAGGGGCTCCTGTGTGTGTCAGGGGCTCCTGTGTGTGTGTCAGGGCCTCCTGTGTGTGTCAGGGGCTCCTGTGTGTGTCAGGGTCTCCTGTGTGTGTCAGGGTCTCCTGTGTGTGTCAGGGTCTCCTGTGTGTGTCAGGGTCTCCTGTGTGTGTCAGGGGCTCCTCTGTGTCAGGGTCAGTCTCCCTGCAGGGAGGTGATTGGTGAAGGTGAAGCCTCAGCTGCAGTGGAGACAACAGGATTGAAAGGGCCATGGAGAGACGCTGAAGCTCAGCGCCGTGTCTGTGTGCGGGTCTGTGACCAGCGCCGTGTTTCTGTGCGGGTCCGTGACCAGCGCCGTGTCTCTGTGTGGGTCCGTGACCAGCGCTATGTCTCTGTGTGGGTCCGTGACCAGCGCCGTGTCTGTGTGTGGGTACATGACCAGCACTGTGTCTCTGTGTGGGTCCGTGACCAGTGCCATGTCTTTGTGTGGGTCCGTGACCAGCGCCGTGCCTCTGTGTGCGGGTACATGACCATGGGTGCAGGTACCCGAGGAGGCCAGAGACATCGGACTGGACCCCTCTGGAGGCGGAGTCAGAGGTGGCTGTGAGTCCCACTGCGTGGGTGCTGGGAGTGGAACTCAGGTCCTTCACAAGAGCAGTGCACGCTCTTTATGGCCGATCTGTCTTTCCAATTACAGCAATGTACTGAGGTACTGTATCCATCATCTTAATGTCACATCCAACGTATCAAGGTAGTGAATTTCATTGTACTGAGTCATTCAAAACTTCTGGGGTCTACTTCGGCATGTGCAGCTGGTTGAGGCCAGGGATGGTTACTCTGCCAGAACACTGACAGATGTTTATCCTGTCATCTATACCCCTTAACCAAATCTCTCCCATGCCTTCTTATTCCCAGATTCTTGGTCACCCTGTGTTCATTAGAAGTAACAGAAATAGTCTGGGCATGGTGTCCCACACCTACGATCTCAGCACTTGGCAGGTGGAGGCAGAAGATCAGGAGTTCAAAGTTATCCTTGTCTATACAGCAAGTTCAAGGCCAGCCTGAGCTATGTGGGAGCCTGTTTCAAAAATAATTTAAAAAGTAAACAATTAAGCAATAATAAGTAAACAAATAAGGTAGTGGTGGTGCATGCCTTTAATCCCAGCACTTAGGAGGCAGAAGCAGGCAGATCTCTGTGAGTTCGAGGCCAGCCTGGTCTACAGAGTGAGATCCAGGACAGGAACCAAAACTACACAGAGAAACCCTGTCTTGAAAAACCAAAAAAAAAAAAAAAAAAAAAAGAAAAAAAAAAGAAAAAAAGAAAAAAGAAAAACAAACAAACAATATATATGTATATATACATATATATATATTTATGTATAAAGAAAGAGCAGGAGGAGGAGCAGCAGGAGGAGGAAGAAATCAGAACAGGAAGGAGAAGAAGCCTGATGACCCTAATATGCTTCTTGGATCCAAGAGGAGTCCTGCTTGGGACCGTTGACCCACTACCGGTGCCCTTGGAATTGGCCTGGAACTATGAGGAAGGTGAACATCTCATTGAAACAGCTCAATGCCCTCTGGGCTGGTGACAATGAGCACACCTGGCAAGAAGCAGTGGTTTGGAAGAGGCCCTTCCTCGTCAAGAGGAATGGACTGGCAGAGCCTTGCTCACCCACCCTGGCATTAGCACTTGGCTCCTCTGGAGATGATGCTCACGTGCACCAGGAAATGAGGGCCGTGGCTCCAAGCAGTTTGGCCAGTGCCTGGTGCCCATCAGAGGACAGCATGCCCATGACATGTGAAACAAAATACCTACAGCAAAACAAGCCCGCAAAGCCACACACACCCAAACAGGAGTAAACTGAGCTCAGGAGACAACACACACACAAACCTGAACACAAACTTTACGAACGAGAGCAGATATCAAGGCAGCCTGACCTCATGAGTTCATTTATACACCATTCGAACACAGACAAAACCCAACTGTGTGGTTAGGGCTGTGTAATTAGACAGAGCAACTCAGAGAAAAAGAAAGAGGCAATTACCAGGGCACCCGCACCCAGCCAGTGCTCAGAGGCCACGCTGGGCTGCCAGGCCAGGGGCCTGGAGAGTATGTCTTTTTGTATGCGCACATATGTGTATGTGTGTGTGTGTGTTTGTGTGAGTGCATGCACACACATGCTCAGAGGTCAGAGAACAACTTGCAGGAGTCAGTGATCCCCTTATGCCTTGTGGCTCCTGGATAGTGAACTCAGGCTGTCAGTCTTAGCAGGAAGTGAGCTATCTCATTGGCCTGACTGTGTGTGTTGACCCAAGAGTTGGGTCCATGGATAGTTGCTATAGAATAATGCACATATTATTTGTATGTATGTATGTATGGATGGATGGATGGATGTGTGTGCACACATGTGCATGTGTACATGTGTATATGGAGGCCAGAGGACAATATTCAGTATCATTTCTCAAACATTTCTCCTATTTATTATTTGATTGTTTATTTATTTAATGACACAAAGTCTCTTATTGACCTGGAGCTCCCTCGTTAGCCAGGCTGGCTGCTCTGGGACTCCCTTTCTCCAACACCTCCCCGCCTCCGCCCCAGGCACTGGGATTACAGGTGGGTACTGCCATGCCTGCCTTTTATGTGGGTGCTGGGGGTTAAACTCAGGTCCTCAAGCTTGCATGGCAAACGCTTTAGGGACTGAGCCGTCTCCTTTGGGGCTGTCACTCTTCCAGACGATGGGATCAGGGAAGCTAGGGGATGAGTAAGCTTCCCCCTGATTCTACCTGGACCTGCAGAGGGACAGGGGCCACAGGCAGCCCCCACCCCATCATCAGTTCTGCCTGAGCATGGTACAGACACGGAGTTGTGGCCCTGCATCTTTACCTCTGATCTGGGAGGCCAGCATCTTCCTCTGTCTCCTGGCTCAGCAACTTCCACTGTGGTGATGCTATCTGTTCAGTCAGCATGGGTTAAGCCCTCACAGTGTTCAGGTTCCAACTGAGTGTCAGAGGTGTCTGTGGGTACCTACTGAGTGTAGGCCTTCAGCAAGATATCAGAGGTCACCATGGAGTCACAGGCATCAAGGCAGAGAGATGGGACCTGCTGCTCCAGTTCCCCACAGCTGGGGGAGTGCATCTGGCTCAGAGAGGGGATGGGCAAGCCAGGGGAGGTGTGGAGGTGACATTGTTGCTGTGAGGTGACTCAGCTTTTTCTCCCCCAGTGGGCACTAGAGCAGGCCTGTGTCTTGTGCAAGCTGGGCCTTCCCAGACTCAGTTTCCTCATGGCAGTAGGTACAAAGCACTTGCTCTTGTGATATTGGATGGGGCAAGGTATTCTGGGAGGCTCTGGTGACCCCAAGGCCTCACCGGGGGGGATGCACTTGAGCTCCCCCTCTCTCAGAGGGCATCTCTAACTCTCTGGTGGGACTTTACTTTTATTTCTTCTCTCTCCCTGGTGGTTTCCACACAGAAGGTCTTCTAAGGGAGTCTGGGACATGCAAGGCAGACGCATGAGAAGAGCTGCCTTTCCTGTTGGAAGCCTTCAGCTGTTGGTACTGTTGGTGTCTCTGCCAACACACACACATGCCCTGGCCTCAGCAATTCCACTCACAGCCTGCTCAGACCCACTCATCAAGGGGGACATGGTACTCTGGAACCTGGCCAAGACTGATTCATTCTGGTCGTCCCACCTACCCTCTGTAGCAGGCTTTCCTGGACCACCAGCCTCAAAATCATGACACAGGGACTGGTTATTAATTATGAATGCTTGGCTTTAGCTTAGGCTTGTTTCTAGCTAGCTTTTTTCTTAAACTTAAATTAAGCCATTTCTATTAATCTATGTGCTGTTCTGAGGCTCATTTACCTCATCTATGTACTGTCTGTCCTTCTTTCCTGCTTCCTCTGTGTCTGTCTGGTTGGCCCCTGGCTGGTTGGCTCCCCTTTTCTCTCTCCCCACCAGCCCCACCTATCCTAGCTATTGGTTGTTCAGCTTTTTATTAGACCAGTCAGGTGCCTTAGGCAGACTAGATGAAACAGCAATACATCTTTACATAGTTAAACAAATACTTATTCCACAACAACCCTCCATAGCTGATGAGTGCAATCTGCAGGGAACCCAGGGTGGATGCCCACCACAGTCACACGAATGAACTCTGATCACCAAATCAACCTGGTTAGCAGAGCGTGTCTGGGCCAGAGAAGCACAAAGTGAGGCAGACGGGGCATTGATATCTGCAGAGATTTCTGGGTAGGAAGACAGACTCAGAGATAATCACAAAATCATGTGACAGCCACAAGCCAGGCAACCAGAATGATGGCGGAAGGTCCGGTCTGGAGGGAAAGTCAGTGTGGAGGGGAGGTGGAGGCTGAGCAGAGACTGGGCTGCAGTGGTGTGTGTGTGTGGGGGGGTTAAAGGTGGGCTGGCTTCATGTGGGTGTCCTCAGAAAAGAGGAGGCGGTCCAAACTCCATGTCCCAGTCTCCTTGTGGTTGACACAAAAACGCTGGGCTGTACTAACTGGATCCAGTGCACTTGCTCTCAGTGGACATTTCTAAGGAATTGTCACAATTACTATGAGCCCATGGGCAGAGGACTCTCACTCTAGCCTGCATTCAGAGACTATGTTATCTACACATAGCTACATGTGATGGGAAGAGAGACCCAATGTGGTCCAAGTCTTTACACACACACACACACACACACACACGAGGAGGCTTCTATGAGGTCATGATCTTGATGACATTAGAAGACCCTTTGCCAGGCCCCTCTCCAGTCACAGCCTCCTTTCCATTCCATCCCTTCAGGAACAAGATCACAGTTCTAGGGATGGGGTAGCTTTCCTCTCTTCTTTGGGCCACCTGCCTCAAACACCCTTCTCCTGTAGACCCAGGGCTTCCCTGCATATGAGAACTCCCACACCATGCTCTCACGGCCCTAGGATGAACTCAGCTCTACTCTGTCTCATGCCCACTGTGATTGCTGCTGTCCCTGATGGCTTCCTCATGAGATACTGGCTGTCGAGAGCAGGGGCAACGTCCTCACGTTCACTGCTGGGACCAGCTCAGGAAGAGGCGTGGAGCTGAAGCTAAGCACAGGTGTGTTCAGTACAACAGTGACGCCCCTGAGGCTCCAGGAAGTGCTAGCTGACAGAATTTGCATCTGAGAGCTTAGAGAGGGGGCACCCTTCATCCTAAGATGTGATGTGGTTTCTGGCTCTGAGAAGCAGTGGGGATGATAACTGAACAAGAAGAAATCTTAAAGAGCATCCATACTGGTGGAATCGGACATGGTGCTTAATGCATACACATTAAAAATACTTGACTGAGGATTTTGGGTAAATTTCAGAAACTACTAAACTACTAAAAAAGCAAATTGAAGATTAGAAATGAAACATATGCCTCCTAACCCTTCATGGATGAGCACCACAGTGGCAGGGTGCTGTGCTGCAGAATTAGAAAATCAGAAGACAGGACTAAAGAAAACCTTCAGGCTCCACGGTAGGCAAAAGGATAGAAAATACAAAAAATAACATGAAGAGACGAGGAGATGGTTCAAGAGTAAGAGTGCTTACTGCAAATGCACAAAGACCCAAGTTCGAATCCCTAGGACCTGGATGTGTACACAGCTGTAATACTAGAGCTGTGGCGGGTGGAGACAAGCTAGGGCTTGTTAGCTGCCTGCCGAGCTTCTGGTTTAGTGGGCGACCTTGTCAAGGAATACGGTGGAGAGTGACAGAGAAGGACACCTGACATCCTCCTCTGGCCTCTGTCTGTGCACCTGCACACATGCACCTCTCTCTGTCTCTTTGTCTCTCTGTCTCTGTCTGTCTGTCTGTCTGTCTCTCTCTCTCTCTCTCTCTCTCTCTCTCTCTCTCTCTCTCTCTCTCACACACACACACACACACACACACACACACACCCCAACACCAATAGCATGCAGACTACACTGAAATATAGCAACACTTGGGACCGCTATCCTAGGATGTGCAAAGAGATAGAATGGTGGAAATGCTATTTGATGAGAATTTTTCTGACTTCAAAGGCAAGAAGCCATAGATTTAATAAGTGCTATTGTCCACAGCAAAATAAATTCAAAGGACACTATGTCTTATAAGAGTGAGGTAAATCTACCAAAATCCAAAGACAAAGAGAAATGTCTTTATTTATTATTAGCCAAAGGAAAACAGTGAGCTTTCAACAGGTAGCCAATCTCTCAACAGAGACAGTGGAATCCAGACTCAGTGGAGGAAGAGCCCCATGGGGCTAAAAGAAAAGCCTGCTTCAGGAGTGTAAACCCAGGACAGAGTCCCAGCAAAGAACATGAAATGATGTTTTTAGGCCATTGGAGCCAAGAGAATTTATAATCCAATTAGCACTATGAAAAGCATTGTTGTGAAAACATCTTCTCCAGGGGAGATTCGAACAGCACCTACGCCCTCCTCACAAGGCCCCACAGAAAAACAGAGCCCGAATCCACCAGCGTTCACCCCAGGCAGTCACGAGACTTTCCTGGACTTACTCAGAGCATAGGTAAGGGTCACTGCAGGTTAGTGGGTGCCCCCAGAGCAGCACTGGGAAGTCCTCACCCAGCTTCACCCAGCATGGATGATGGCTATGGAAACAAAACAATACACTACAACTTATCACAAGAGATACAAGGAGCAAAGGAAATTTAATATAATTTGTAAAGAAATGGAATTTTTAATTTAAAAAGTTTTGGGTCTAGTGGCTTGATCATATATTTCTTCTAAATATTCATTAAAGACCAGTGCTGATCACACATGAGTTCTTGAGAGAATAGAAAATGTCCCTAACTCTGTTTACTAAGCCACCGTTCCCTTGACATAAAATCTGACAAGAATTTTACACAAAAGGAAAAACTTAAGTTGATCTGTCTCATAGACATAGATATAAAGATTCCAATCAAAACATTGACAGATTTAATTTGGCGAAATAATAAAAGGCGTGCTACACAGGATTATTTTAGGGTTTAAAATAGCCAAGCAATGGCATGCACTACATTACCAGGATGAGCAGACCAAAGAAATCAAAGGAAACCTTGTTAGTCTAGAAAGGGAATTTGCAAAACAAACAATAAAAAACTCTGGCAGTAGCAGATATCCACCACCATTGTGAAATACTAGAACCTACAACCATTATGAAATACTAGAATTGCCTTATGAGAATGGAGCAAGGCTGTTACCACAGTAACACGCCTGAGCTTCTGGAGAGCGTGAACAGGTGCCAGCATCCGAAGGAAGAAAAGAAAGAGCATCTCATTCACTTCCCACAGTACAGTGTGCAGCCAGGAGCCAAAGGATGGCCCCGTGAAACTGTCGGCATTAGAAGTGAATCTGCCAGTTGTGGAGCTCAATGCCAGTAGGAGACGCTAAGGAGGTGGATACTGGAGGTTCACAAGCTCGAGGCTAGCCTGAGCTACACATTTTATGGTTCAGAAGTTAAGAACACTGTTGCTCTTGCAGAGGACCTGGGTTCTGTTCCTAGGTCACAACCCTCTGTAACTGCAGTTCCAGGGGATCCAATATCCTCTTCTGGACTCTACGGCTCTGCACATTTGTGGTGCTCATGCATACGTGCAGGTAAAGCACTCATACACATGAAGTAAAATGAATAAATCTAATTAAAAATAATTGAATCTGTTTAGGATATGACTATAATGTCAAGGTAAGAACAAAACAATTGCATGATGCTGGAGAGATGGCTCAGTGGTTACTCGATCGCTGCTCTTCCCAAAGGACCTCGGTTCATTCCCAGCATCTACATGGCAGCTCACAACCCTCTGTAAGTCCAGTTCCAGGAGGATCTGATGTCTGCTTCTGGCCTCCATGGATCCTGCACACACATGGTACACGTATATGCATCCAGACCAAACAGACATACACATAAAATAAAATAAAGAAATCTATCAAAGAGAAAAAGAAAGAGAGAAAAGAAGGAAAGAGAAAAGAAGAGATGAGGGAGGGAGAGAGGGAAGGAGGGAGGGAAAACTGCTCAGATGAAAGCACACACCGATACATCATGTGTCTGATGAAGACTCAATTAGAGAAAACCATGGCTCATTGCTTGCTTTATCTTCTCAGAGAACTGAAGCCAGATCCCAGCAGAACTGACAAGTTGATTCTAAAATTTATATGCAAAGGGACAAGAATAGTCTAAAAACCACTAAAGAAAAAACAAGCAGTAAGACTTGCTCTGCTGGAGAACACTGGAGAGCAGCAAGAGAGCTGTGTGTTTCCTCAGAGCTGGCCGAGGGGACAGAGCACAAGGGACACAGGCACATGTGGCCCCTGGGCCTGTGACGAGCAGGCTCTGGTGAGTTTAGTGTATAAATGGAGTTTGGTCACTTGGGTGTTCACATGCGAAGAAACGGTGAGAAAGAAGAAAGTCTTGACACTAGTATCACACCCGAGAATGGCTAAGTGCAACACAAGGACATACACCTTCTAGAAGGCAGTGTGACCATGCTGATGAAGTTGGAGTGGCTTGTGTGTCCTCCCCAGGTCGCAGATAGCATCGTCAGAAAGCAAAAGACTGATAAGCCACATTGCATTATAACTGGAAAATACGGTTCATCCAAAGGCCCACTGAGAACAAACCCAAGACTCCCGAGTGGAAGGAGACATCAACAACAAGTGTATACTGGACAGGACTTGAATCCAGAGCACTGACAAACCTCTGGCAAAGCTGCAAATCACTCACACCTTCATTGGAAAGAACATCTGGATGTGACATTTAACACTGAATGTCAACTTGGCAGCATCTGGAATCACTGAGAAGACAAGGCTCTGAGCCTGTGTGGGGAGGTGTTTTCTAGATTAAACTAATTGAAGTGGGGAGATTAGTTAAATTAAACGTGGGCAGCACCAGTCTACAGATGGGGCCCTGAACTCAGGGAGAAAGGAAGTTTTTATCTCTCTGCTTCCTGCGTGTGGATGAAATGTGAGCAGCCAGCTTCCTGCTCCTGGCGCCATGATGGGCTTTATCCCTCTGGAACCGTTAGGCAAAACATATCCCCTCTTTTATGATCTGCTTTTGATCATGGTATTTCATTAGAACAATAGAAAAAGTGACTAACGGGTGGTGGCTGTACAGACTGTGAATGTACTAAGTGCCGTGGGATAGTTCACTTAAAACAGATCATTTATGAGATCGAACTTCACCTCAATAAACATTTTAAACCAAATGAAATAAGCCACAATGGCACAATGAGCCAACACGGTTCGAATTAAAAATGGCTAGCAAACCAGAAGTTGAAGGGAGTGTGAGCGACTGAACTCGCTCCCTGTGGGGATGGCAGCAAGACGATGTCTGCCACTCCTTGACTCAAAGCTGAGAGTACACAAACTGAGATGTTGCAACCCGGCTCCTTCAGAGCTCGGGAGGGGAGAGGGGAGAGGGTCCTTCCACAGACTGGGACTGCAGAGGAAAAATACGGGGAATGGGCATTTACAGCTAGTGAGCAATGTGGCAGGTGAGCCCTTGGGAACCGTGCCGAGGAATGAGTCTGCTGAGGGCGGGAACCCCAACCCCTGTATTGGCACCAGGAGATTACCAGGAAGGGTGTCAGCGGGAGCCGGGGGGACAGCCCAGAGGAGAGGCATTGCCGAGCCATCGGGAGAGAATCCCTAGGAGGATGAAGGGTCTCCAAAGGGGAGGAGCCCTCAGAGACTACTAGGGACCCCAAGAGCTGCATGACAAAGCTGAGGGGACCAGACCTGTGCAGGGCAAAGTGTCACCTGCCTGTCAGTCACATTTGCCATATTCTGTTGTCTGTGAGGGTTCGATGTTCCAAGGGTACTGACAGCCCAAGAGGCTGAATCCTGAAGACACCAACAGTTTGCCTGTGAACACACCTTCTAAAATGCGTGCCAACCACCAAGGTTCCACAGCCCTGCCTACCTTTCCAGTAGAACAACCACACTCCAGGCTGATATTCTCTGGAACACCGCTCCTATAGCCCAGCATCCTCTACAACTGCCAGCCACAGGGAAGCTTGGTCAAACTCGCCTGCCTCCACTCCCTCCCATGGCCCTTCCTGCAGAAACCACAATGAAGGTCCTGTGCCTTGCATGCCTCCCATCCACCCTGCTGCATCCTGACGGTCCCAGCACCTTCCGGAGTGTGGTCTTGTGCAGTTCCTCCTCTGGGAACTGTGAGCAATAAATTCTTCTGTGGAAGGCATTGTCCTCTGTGTCACTGGTCACCTCCATGTGTACCATGAGATTCTGCCCAGGACTCCCCTACTTAACACCTGCCCTTGCCTCCATTGGTTCTCACTGAGGCTGAGTCCTCAGTTCCCAGCAAAGCAAGGACCTTTACAGATAGACATTCTGTTCACATCCATTGTGAGCAGCCTGCCTTGGACCTGTCCAACACTGGGGCAGGAGGACCTCAGGCCTAGCACCAATGGACTCCTTTTTGCATTTTTTTTTTTTTTTGGACAAGGAATAAAGGAATCTATGGAGAGTAGCAATGTCCAATCTGGTATGAAATAGCCACAGAACATGGATGAGGAATCATTTTTGCCAGAATACCAGTGTAGTTCCTGGGGTATCAAGCTTGAAGGGGCATTTGTGAGTTTTCTGGCATCCCGGAGCCCTCCATCACCCCACCCTACCCCCACTGGAGTGTAGCAATGACAGTACAGCCCTGGGCGATCACTGACTTAGCAAGCGGCAAGGCAATGTGGTGCCATGACCCCTTGGTCGCAGGCTGCCCTCTCCTGCAGAACAATCCACAGTCTGAAGCAGGCTATTTTTATCTGCTCCTCAGGGCAGACCCAGCAAGATGCCTTGCTGGCAGGAAGCCTCTGCCGCTCCGCTGTTGCTGGCTGCTCCAACGGAGCTCGGTTCTTAGAACAACACAGAACTTTCTTCCTCTCCTATGTCCTCTGACTCAAACAGGCCTTTGCCTTTGTGACAGGCCCTGCCTGCCCTCTCTGGTCTCCCTTCTATTGGGGGAGGGACCTGAGCCTCCTCCCCTGCTGCTGCTGTGGCCATGTGTGCAATGACAGCCCCCCATCTGCTCTGACTCACCCTGCAAGCATCCTCTGGGGAGCTTCTACCCCTCCCAGGCTGGGCCCCAGTTTCCCAGGCTTAGGCCTTGCTTGTGCAATGCCTGGGCCTGGGCTCAGGGCTCTGGTGTGGGGGCCAGACACCCCAAGGAGACAATGCTGTGACAGACCTAGAGGGACCACACTGAGCCAACTGACCAGAGGGGCCCTGGAAGTCCTCCTGAAGCCCACCCTGGGTCACCACTGCAGCCAGCTGCAGCCCAGGACCCTTCTAAAAGTAGCAGTGGCTACTCTGTAACTGCCCTTAGGCTGGGGACAGAGGCCTTGTTGGCTGGGGAAGCCATGTCCAGCCCTCCTTCTGTCCTCCTAAGACACCTCCTGAAATTTATGAGCAGCCAGATGGAGGGATGGAAATCTCCCACAGGAGGGGGTAGAGGAGGAGGAGGAGGGCAGGGAAATCCTGTTGCCATCACTTCCTGCAGCCTCAGAGCAGCACACTCCCCCCATCCTTCTTTCTCCTTCCGAGGCCACCCCTCTTCCTCTCTGAGTTCATTCTCAACCCTCTAGACAATCTGTGGCCATCTTGGTGCTCAGCTGAAATGAGTCTGAGCTCTGCCTAGTCAGAACTAGAGCCTTGTGTGCATCAATCCCCATGCCTGCCTCAGTTTCTCCATCTACAGGCAAGGGAGGGGCTAGGCCCTCACTTGGGGGTCTCTGCTGGAACTGAGCTCATGTTGCAATCTTAGGGAGTCCAAGATGTGATGATGGTCATGGAACCTGCCACCCTTTCCTTCCCAAGAAGGGACCAGCCTCTCTGATACCAGCTGGTGAACCTGGAGCGTAGGTCCAGCCTGTTCTTCCCCACTTCCTCCCCGAGAGGCCTGCTCCGTCCGTGTCTTCCATCTCTCTCCACTGTCCCAGTGCAGGGGGAGGGAACTTAAACTCTTCTTTCCCCAAACCTGGTCTTACCCGATGAAATCACAGGAAGAAATGCCCCTCCAATCCTTCCTGGACTGTGACCCCAGCTCTTGCTCTGCCTTCTGGTGGACAAGCAGAGCCGTCTTGTCCATGGCTTTGAGATGGAGGGCAACTGTGCAGGTGAGATATGTAGCTAGCTCAGAGAAACTGTACTTGGGGCAAAGCCAGTCATTGGCCCTCACACTACACCAGGACCATGTATATACTCTGCGTTTTCCCTCCCACAGGATTGGAAGGACGGCATGCTGGCACAGTGGACTCTCTGCTCTGGCAGGCCCTCACAGGGCCGGCACTGAAGGAAAGTGAAGAGAACATGAGCCCCTGGAAGTGGTGAGGCTACTCTGTCTGTGGCTCCTAGCCTGGTGATTCCACAGAGTCTGTGATTGTCATTAGCCTGCAGGTTTCCAGCCAAGGGACACGGCCAGCTTGTTTACTGAATGGAGCAGACTGAAGCCTCCGTGACACACATTTTCCATGAGCAGGGGGTCTCCAGCCTCCAAGGGGTGTCAGTTCTCAGGTCTGAGTGACACCCTCCAGCCTAGGGTGAGTCCTAAGTGTCAAACCTTTTGATGTTTCCAGAGAGGAGGAGTCTGTTCTACAACATCCGCAGCACAGGCTTCTCCGGGATCTGATGCTGCTGGGCTGCAAGTCAGCTTATGCTGTTGCCTGGGGAGAGAGAGGGAGGGAAGCAGACACAAGATGCACACACAGACTCAGGGGTGGTGGCTGAGGACACCATGTCCATCCCAGGGGCTCAGCCCTGGAAATCGCATTCTCTCGCCAGCCTCAACTCTGTCTTTTCACAAACACGTTGCGGGTGGGGTGGGGAGATTTGGGAATGAGATGAGCCTGCCTTTGCCAGGCTACCGCCTTGTTGCCTTCTTCCTTTTTGAAGTGTGTCTATTGGCTGTTCCCCAAGCATCAGATAGATCCCAGCTAATACTTAGTGAGGGGCAGGAAGGACAGGCCCACAGACCATGGAGGACCAAGCAGGAGGAAGGTTCCTGTTCTTCTCCACCCAGATAGGTTGTGGACCCACCATCTTGCCATCCAGCTTCTCCTCAGATATAGACACTGTCCCCAAGCTACCTGCAGGGACCATCATGTCGTGATATACTTGAGGTCCCAGAGTAGACTAAGACTTGTCACCCATGCTCTGGACCTGACTAGCTTTTCATCAGGTTCACAGTCAAGGATGAATGGATCCCCATGGAGGGTCAGCCTGGCCTTCCCTGACTCTAAGGCCTACATAGGGCACCCAGGCCTTCACCCTCTCTGCAAGTTGTGTGGCCAACCATCTTCTGTCGAGGGTATAGATCCAAATGCCTTCGAAGTCACAATGGCCTTGAGAATATGTGGGCAGATGTAGTGCTTTCCCCTCTGGTCAGAACCATTCCCTCGCCCCTGCCATGGTAATAGCCACCCCCACCCTGGGGATAGAGCCTCCAGCAGAAGAGTCTGTAGGTGTCAGAAGGACCGGTACGGCATCTCCAGCCACGAGGCACATTGAGATGGTGAATGCTTGGTACCCAGCATGGCCACCTTGTGCTAATGGATTCAGCAAGGATGTGAGCTCCTAGAGGAAAAGATGTGACCGTTCAAAGTCAGGACATGACCAAGTCCGAGTGTAAAATTTCCAACCTCTTAGAACCAGGGAGTTCGGAGGACCTTGGTGGAGTGGCTGTCTGTCCCCTAAAAGACATGTAAAAGCCTTTTCCTTCCAACCTCATGGGATGGAGGGTCAGGATCATTGATAAAGGAGCAGAAAACAGGCCAATCTTAAGGTTTTTACCAAATGCTCAGGACAGTGGGCTCTGATGTGATTTCAATGCCAGCGGGCAGCTGCCTTCTGGAAGCACATTTCTGAAAAGAGTTTTCTGGTGCACGGAGGCCAGATGTAAGACAGGAGTCTGAGGTCTGGAGGTCTCCGGATGAGAGGAGATAGTCACGAGTCAGTCCCTGTGAGCTCTTGCAAGTGAAGACTCAGAAGCAAGCCTAGACTCAGAGTAAGTGCGTTGTCCTTTACTAAATTCTATAGACCAATAGAAGAATTTTCTTTTTCTGTTTGTGTCTCAGTTTCCTGGTTGCAGAGTGGGCATTCATCTCCGAGGCTTTCTCATTCTGCTACTAAAAGATGTGACATGGGACTCCTCTGTCATTCCCAATCCTGGACATTCTTGGTGTCTCGCATAATAACCCCCTGCAGAGTTTCCATATGCAGTTTTATTTTGTGGGTGTAGGGTACCCCTGGAAGTTGTCTGAGGTCCTTGAATAGCTGCACTCCTGGCAAGAGGTTGCATACATGTTTCAGGTTCCCGGGACTGCTGTAGAGCTGACTCCAGTCTCCTGGCAGCAGCCTGACAGCAGGGCATGGACAGGGAAGTGCAGCAGCTTCTGGAACTCACCATCCTGGACCAGAGCCCGTGTCCCTGCTGGGTGGGCCCCAAGCCTCCATTGGCGTTGATTCTGCAACTTTTTCCAAACCCAGGGTATGATTCACGGCCCAGATCCCAGCCCGACTTAGTGGAATTTCTGAAACCCGAGAGCTGAGGTACTGTCTCGCTTCTGAGAGGTCCTACCCCTACCATGGGGGGCAGCTTGCAGCAGAAGTGGGTGAACCCGCACACATTCTTCTCACATGAAGCACTGTCCTCATCTGGAGGAAGCAGCGATGACAGAAAGAGATGCCATGCTTCACGGGTGCACTCATTAAGCAACTCAGATTTACCTAGTTTGACAAGCCCGTGATAGGCTGGGCCTTAGGACAACTCCAGGCTGTGCTACCACCAGCACTAACTGAGGAACCCCGAGGGCTCTCCTTGTCCTTGCCATCCATCTGCTGCTGGCCTAGAGCAGTCCAGGCATCCATACTGCCCCTGCCAAGTCTCCGGAACAAGGCAGCCCCTTGTGAACAGGCTAGTGCCGTGTTCTTGTGGTAGCAGTAAGAGATCAACATCTCTTGTCTGGCTAATTACCGTCTGAGTTCTCATAGTCATTTTTTCTCCTGGGGCCTTTCATCTAGGGTACAGGATGGTCCTAGACCAAGCAGGAGTGGACATGACCCTGCTGAGCATAGCCTGATGGGAGATAAGGTCCAAAGAAAGGCGGTAGTTCCCTTGGCCTCTGAGTGACCAGAAAGCAACAAGGCCGCCATTGTGAAGGCCACAATGGGCCAGCTTTCTTTTCCAAACATGGAGAGCCCAATGGGCACTATCGCCACAAGGGATATGATGGGGAGGGGGGTCTTCAAAGGAACAAGAGCAAGGCTGCTGTGTGTGCAGAAGACCAGTGAATCAGCCAAGTTCAAGTGAGTGAACGGCCTGGGTAATGAAGTTAGATGCTGAACCATGTTCATTGTGTGTGAGAGAGTATGTATGCACGGTATATGTGCATGTGTGTGTGCATGTGTGCAGAGTATACATGTGGAGGCCAGAGGTATATGCAAGATGTCTTCCTCTATTGCTGTCCACTCTATAATTATTTTTAAATTTTTAATTAATTAACGTGTGTGTGTATGTGTGTGTGTGTGTGTGTGTGTGTGTGAGAGAGAGAGAGAGAGAGAGAGAGAGAGAGAGAGTGAGAGAGAGAGAGAGAAAGAGAGAGAGAGAGAGAAATGGGGAAGCACATGTGTGAGATCAGAGGACAATTTTGGGGAGTTGTGTCTCTCTTTCCATTTTAGGTGGGTACTGGAAGTCAAGCTGAGGTCACCAAGCTTATGAGGCCGGCCCTCTCACCCACTGAGCCATCTTGCTGGCCCCGCTCTCCAGCTTAGTTTTTTGAGGTAGAGTCTCTCACTGAACTTGGAGTTCCCTAATTCTGTTAGGCGAGCTGGCTGGTCAGCCTCAGGGATCCTGCTGTCTCTGCCTCCTCAGCATTGGGATTATAGAAGTACACCATCATGCCTGGCTTTTTATGTGAGTTCTGGGGATCAAACTCAGGCCCTCTTGTTTGTGCAGCAAGGAGTTTGCATTCTAAGCCACCTCCCCAGCCCTTGTCATGGACAGTTTTAAAAGACGTGTGTGTGTGTGTGTGTGTGTGTGTATGTGTGTGTGTGTGTTTGCCTTAGCGTGCATGTGGGAATCTGAAGATAATTTTGTAATGTTTGTTTGCTTTTTTCTTCCACCATATGAGTTCTGGGGATTGAACTCAGGCCATCAGGCTTGGCAGTAAGTGCCTTTAGCTGCGGAGCCATCTCTTCTTCCCCATGTTCACTTTCATTTATTTATTCATTTATTTTTAATTAATTTTTTGGTGTATGATGTTTTGCTTGCATGCATGTCTGTGTACTATGTGAGTGCAGTGTTCAGAGGAAGATGCTGGATTCCCCTAGGACTGGAGTTACAGACGCTTGTGAGCCACCATGTAGGTGCCGATAGTCAAACCACAGTCCTCTGGAAGAGCAGCCAGTGCTCTTAGCCATTGAGTCATCTCTCTAGCTCCTGCCATGTTCGTTTTTATAGGACAAACAGAGACCTGGGATTTAGGAGATGCTAAAGGTGACTGAAAGGAGAGAGAGTACAAGGAGGAAGGGAAACACTGTAGCACTCTAAGGCTTGCGGAACCTCCCTGTGGAACGCCAGGAGCTTTCCTGCTCCTCATTCAGGAGCCTCCACGTTCAGGAGGAAGACCATCCTGGTTCCCCAGCCAGGCTGCCTCCAGGAGCTGTAATGTGAGTTGTTTCCAAGCTGAAATCTCATTCGTGCCAGTTCAGCTCAAGCTGAGTTTTCCTCTCCAGCCTGCCCCTCCTCCCTCCCTCCCGCCCGCCCTCTCTCTTCCTTTTCTCCCTTCCCTGCCTCTCTTCTCCCTTTTCCTCTCCCCCATGTAAAGTCTGGGTCCCGCATGAGTTTGGACACGCTGTAATGCTGACCCAGTGATCCCACACATCACCCTAAGTTTGAGCTCAGCTTCGTCACACAGATGACAGCCTGGGCATCTTCCCTGTCTGCAGCCACTCGGTTCTCAAAGCTTGTTTAATTTTTTTCTTCTTTTTTATTAAATCAGATGTGGCTGCAACTCCAGGCATGATTCATCCCCAGGCAACTTTCCCTCCAGCTGTAAACCTGGGAAATCAAACATGTTCTGGGCTTCCAAAATAACAAGAGTTGGACAGGCACGGGCAGACGTCCCCATTGCCAACAGGAGAGAGGATAGGAAGGGAGACAGGAGGAGTCACTGGTCCCCAGAAAACCTAAAACCTGGCAGGGCAAAGTGACATTTCACCTCACAGCTCTGGGGAAAGCATTCTCGACCCCACACGCTGCCTTCTGAATGCCTTGAGGTGAGAGGGAGAGTCACCGACTCGCCTCCAACTTCGAAGATGAAGCAGCCTGCAGGTCACAGCCCATGGCTGCTACCCATGGAGGTGTCAGCCTGGTGACACAGCTCTACCAGACCTCACCCTAGTGGAGACTCATTGGTAAGTCTGTCTTTGAGGTAATCCTGCACCTCACCAGTCACCTGACACTCCAGGTGTCTGCCAGCTTGGAATTCCACGTAGAAGCAGTCACACACTCCCCACACCCCTGGCTTAAGATATGAGAGATGGTCCAGAATACAACTAACCAAGGCTACGGCCAGCCAGAGCCCTCTGAAAGGGTGACCAGCATGACTAGAACTCACTGTGCCTCACGGGATCCTAATGTGGTGTTGTGGAAAGGGATTGCTCTGGAGGAGGGGAGCAGAGCTTGGGGTGGCAGTGGGCAGGAAGTGTGAGCAGTCCACACTCCTGTGTTTAATTCACTTTGCCTCCCAGGCTCTAGGGGCCTGTGCTGGGAGGGGTGAGTTGATAACCTCTGAAATGCCTTTGGGAGTCACTCCACTGTCTTATTCAAGAGCTCCTGCTTTGGATGGCCTAATCAACCCTTCCCCATTTTAGGGGTGTGTGTGCGTGTGCGTGTGCGTGTGCGTGTGTGATATTTGGGACAGAGTCACGCCGTCTTAATCTCTGAGTTCTAAGGATGACAGGTACGGGCCCCACACCAGGTCCAATTTCCCATATTTTTAGGTTTAACTTCCATTTTGCTTTACAATCCCGCCTTTGAGTCACTTGCTGTTTTCAATTTTCACTATGAGCATTTGAGAGGCACCAAGCTGCACCTTGAAAACTTTCCTGAGAACCTCCCCCAGGATCCCCTTTCAACCTCACAGTCTGCCTTCTACACACCCCGACCCCTCAAAGGTCTGCACAGCCCAGCCCTCATCTCTGCTGCCTTGTGACCAGGTTGTCCTCTCTCTGGCTCTCCTGACTGTCTTCCTCCAGACATTCTGTCCTGGCTGCAGCTCTCTCCTCACCTGCCTGTCAGCAGTCACCCTTAACCCCCCACCCCCGCCCGCCCGCCCGCTCACAGAAATGCAAGCTTTCTCGGGCCAGTCCCTGGAGCCCCTTGGAGACAGTATGTGCTGTCCATTCCCATAACTTCGTCCACTTCACAGGTGTTGGCTCTAGCAGTTCTCCTGCTTCTTACCGTAGATTCTTGTCTCCCTCTGTCTGAGATGCTCTAACAAACACCAGATACTAAACAGCTCCTGAGCAACAGAAACACGGCTCTCACTGTCCTGGAAGGAGGAAGCCCACAGTCCAGATGCCAGCAGGTCCAGCATTTGGGAGGGCCTGGTTCCTCGCTCAGTGAGAGTGCCTTCCCTCAGTGTCCTAGTTCTGAGGAAGGGCCAGGCAGCTCTATGATTTTGCCCTTGAAAACTACTCAGCCCCCACTGGCTCCCACTACCCTCCACAATCCTGCTGGGAGTCAGGCCTTGTCAAGGAACATGAGAGAGAAAGAATCATCCAGACCACAACACTGATTTTACTTCAATCAGTAAGTGTTATGAGCCAGCAAGATGGCTCATCAGGTAAGGGTGCCTGCTGCTAAGCCTGAACCAAAGTCCAATCTCCAGGACCCACATGACAGAAGGAGAGAACCAGTTCCCTCAAGTCGCCCCTGATTGCCACATGGCCACTTTAACATGCATCTGCCCCACACATACACACGAAATAAGCAAATGAATAATTTCTTTTTTGGATAAGAGCAAGACTGAGCAGCCCATAAAGCTATTTCCCATGGACTGTCTGTATCCCTGCATGCCACAGCCCTCTGCCATGGTGAGGCTTTGCTACAAAGGGCAAACCACATTCATATTCACCCCAGGTCCAGTCTCCATGAGGGCCCACACTCCCTTTTTTAAATGTATTTAATTATTGTTATTTATTATTATTGTTATTATTATTATTATTTTTTGAGACCGGGTTTCCTTAGCTGTCCTGTAACTCACTCTGTAGACCAGGATGTCCTTGAACTCACAGAGATCCACCTACCTCTGCCTCCTGAGTACTGGGATTAAAGGCGTGTGCCACCACTGCCCAGCCCCTTTTATTTCTTTAAGACTTATTTTTTATTAATGTATATGTGTATCTCTGTCCATGTGTGTATGTACATAGGCATGCAGTGCCATCGGAGGCCCGAAAAAGGTGTTGGATCCCCTGGAGCTGGAGTTACATGCTAATGTGGGTGCTGGGAATTGAACTCTGGTCCTGGGTGTACACCAGTGAAGGTCAGAAGACAACTTGTCAGAGGAGGCAGTTGGCTTCTTCTACCATGTGGGGCCCAGGTGTTCGTGCTCCCACACTTCAAGGTATCACACGGACAATTGCTGCCCTCATTCTTTCTACGAATTTCTTGAATTTCTAGTTCGTTAAAGTCTACTGTTTGCCTGGAACTGCCACTTACCTGGCCACACCTCTTTTTCTCATTGGCTGCTTGGACTCAGTGCCCCCTTTTTTAAGCATCCGGTGGACTCAGATCGGGTGACCCAGCCTAAGAAGGCCTGTAGGCTGTGCTTTAATCTGGAGTGCTGTTTGTGGCACAGGCCTGAGGCTCAGGAGTCCTGGAAGTGTTCAGGAGATAGACTTGGGGGACTCCTTCCTAGTCCTGGATCCTACTTGGGGGACTCCTTCTTAGTCCTGGATCAGTCGTGCTGGGTGTGTTGTATGAAGGGGAGAATCTACCCACCGTCTCCAGTACTGCTGGCCCAAGTGTTTTCAGCATAAGGTGCTAACCTTTCAACTTGTCCTCTGCCTCTGAAGTGTCTGAGCCTCGGCTTGCCCAGGGCATCCTGCAGGAGGGTGAGTGGCCTGTGCACAGGGCAGGGCAGGGTCAAGCCGGTCCAGTGAAGCTGACCTCTGTCCACGGAGAAGTGAGCCCTCTGCAGGTGGGAGGGGCCCGAGCATCACAGGGCAGCCTTATCCCTGTACATGACAGTTCTTGTTTGCTTTCCAGTCAGTCTCAGCAGCTGTTATTCCTGTGGAAACACAGGACCGGATTCTACTCGGTAGGAGAAGGGAGTAAACTGCCTCTTCAAACAAGGTCAGAAAGACCAGAGCCCTTCTGCCTTAGGACAGGGACTGCAGACTGCCCCTGCACGGAAGCTCAGAGCTGCAGCCCACCAACCTGGCCCTCCTGGTGCTGCTAAGTCTGAGCTGGCCCCAGAGACACCTCCCTGAGCACCCAGCTCTCTGAGACCTCAGCTCATCCTCTCTGGGCAGCTCAGTCAGCCCCCTGTGGTCGTAGACAGGCCTAGACTGATATCCCCGGCAGGATTCTCAACTCCTTTAGTCTGGAGGGTGAAACCCCAACTCTGCACTTCAGGCCTGCTTGTCCACTCTGCTCTCCCCTATGGAGGTCATCTCTGGCACCTGGTCATTAGATCCAGAAGCTCAGAGAGGGTGCTCTTGGAAGGTTCCAGAAGCCTTCTTCCCTTGTCCACACAGCTGGGGCTACCTCTTATTCCACTTTCTTATTATATCTTGGTCTTCATGAGGTTGCTGTGGGCCTGCACATGTGGATTCTCATGCAGGAGCATGCCAGGTGCTGGCTCCTCTGTCTCACACACCAGCCATCTGCTCTGGAGCATGGTGGCCAGCACCGGAACCCTCCTTGGCTGCCTTTGCCTCAGCTCTTTCTGCCAAAGAGAGGATTTGCTATTTTCCACTTCCTTTAGTCCATCTGCATTTCTTTGTCCTTAAGCCTCTTCCCCATCCTTTTCTAGACTCTCAGACACTCCCAGCCTGCCAGCCTGGGAATCTCTGGTGGATGATGGGTCCAGTGAGCAAGGCCCACCTTCTTCAGAAGGATGGCTGGGACAATTCTGCAGGGTGTCCCAGGGTCTGTGGCAGGTACTGGGTCTAAGAAGGATGGGATTTCCTAGCAAAGGGGAAGGAAAGGAGAGGTGCTCACAGGCCAAGTGCAGAACAATCTGGATATCATGTACTTCTGGCTGTGGCCCACTCCAGTGTTTTCCACCCAGGTTTTTTGTTTGTTTGTTTGGGGTTTGTTTTGTTTTGTGTGTGTGTGTGTGTGTGTGTGTGTGTTGTTTGTTTGTTTGTTTATTTGTTTGTTTTGAGACAGGGTCTCACTATATAACTCTGGCTGGCCAGGAACTCACTATGTAGACCAAGCTAACTCCAAATCTACAGAGAGTTCAGGGATTAAAAGGCACAAACCACAACACCTGCCCCCTCTCTCCCAACTGGCTAGCTTCGAGTGTCTCTCCCTCCAGCCATGGTTTAGCTCTGGCCTGGACAATAGATACTCTTTCTGTTGGGTTCTCTGCTCTGTGTTGTTGAGCATGTGGGACTCAAACCAACTCTGCAATCAAAGCCCATGTTCCCACGCTTTTCTCTCTCTGACTACCCATGCCACACAGTGGGTGTCTCATGGAAGGGGGCTGTGCAGTGTCACACTGGTATTCCCAACGTGCCTAAGAATACCTGGAAAACTGCAGAAGTTCAATAAATATTGAGAAGACCAAGGGAAGGTGAGCCACATGCTCCATCAGGACCAGGTAGAAAGAGAGCAGTGAGATAGGGCTACAGGGTGTGCAAGGTGGTGGAAGGACAAAGAAAGATGTGGAGAGAAGTGGAGCTGTGTGGAGGGATACAGAAAGATGTAGAGATGGGGGGCATGTGGAGGAGCATGGGAGGATGGCTTGCACTGAGCCCCACACCTGTGTGGTGATGCTTTCCATTAGCGGCAGAGCCATCCACTTGGCATCCTGACTCCTCACCTGTCAGGCCCGCAGTTTCCCCTGGGTGTCTCTCAGACGAAGGGGCACCAAGGTGCTTCTTGCAACACTTGTGGTCTGTGTGTGGGCGGTGACAGGGGGGGCAGGGGGGGGGAGAGTGGGGGCAGGGTAACCTATCATCTGGAGAGATAGGCTATCTAATCTGGCTTTCCGCCTCTGAGCTTGGCAGAATTAGGAAAAGCTGCTCCATGAACAGACCTGGATCTGGTCATTGTTGGGGCTGCACAGAGGGCCCGGATGATCTGCCTCAGACTCACAGATTCCCATGCCAACTCAGCAAGGGATAGGGTGGTACTGCTGGGCACTTGCTTGGTAAACCCATCAGTGCACTCCCCACTGAAGCCTGGACTGTTTCTTCTGAGGACCAGAGTCATTTCCCCTGACAGACAAAGGAAAAGATGTTGGGAGACAGGACTAGATGGGAACCTTGTGAAAATATTCTCCCTGGGGAGATGTAAACAATGTCCACCCCTTCCTCATAAGGTCCCAGTGACAAACCAAAGTACAGTTCCACTGAAATTCACCTTATGGGAAGCAATGAGTTTGTCGGGCTTATTTATAGATCACAGGTGAGGCATTTCTGCCTGGAGTGTGGAAATCTCCAAACAGCTGCATTGGAAAGTCTTTACCCAGCATGGATCATGGCTTCCTCCCAGCCATACAGATGGACTCCACCTCAGTTAAGTTCCCCAGCCTATGTACACACCAGCATTCCCCCACTAGCCAACCAAGGCCATGTGCATTTAGGGCAGAATTGCATACAAAAGGCTGAGAGCAGCCTCTGAAATCTCAGGGGAGGGCCAAATGACCCTCCATGCTCTCCCTTTCTGAGGGAACCTCAGTAGTCCACAGGCCCAACAGTGATGGATCCTTGCAAGCAGGCCCAAGTGATCTGACAGAGATGGTGGTGGTTTTGCTCAGGGTATTACGCCATACAACAGGAGCCAATTGAGGCCAGAGCCTCTCTTCCTGCCTCACCGGGTGGGAGAATCCTGAGGGTTGACTCTCCCAGCTCTAGGAGAGGACTTGAGGAGGCTTGGTGTTGTGGAATGGCCCCCATAGACTCATGTGTTTGAATGGCAAATAGGGAGTGGCACTTTTAGGAGGTGTGGCCTTGTTGGAGGAAGTGTGTCACTGTGGAGGTGGGCTTTGAGGTCTCATAAATGCTCAAGCCATGCTCAGGGTGGGTCTCAGTTTTCTTCTGTGGCCTGTGGATCAAGCTGTGGAACTCTCAACTCCTTCTCCAGCACCATGTCTGCCTGCATGCTGCCATGCTTCTCGCCATGACAATAATGGACTAAACCTCTGAAACTGTAAGCTAGCCCCAATTAAATGTTTTCCTTTATGAGAGTTGTTGTGGTTATGGTGTCTCTTCACAGCAATAGAAACCCAAACTAAGACAGTTGGGCATATTACATTTGAAACCAGAATCATCTAGTACAATTCTCCGTTATGGCAGAGGGAGGTGAGCCTAGGGCACTGATTGATGGCCTCAGGGTCTTCCAGCTGGTAGGCGCTAGAAGGTTCCAGTTGACCTGATACCTGGTGCCTAGTATGGTGTCCACATCATATCATTCCCAAGGCTTTCTGTATAACACACATGGAAGGGGCTGCGGTGTCTCACAGCACATCCAACTTTGTAGATAGATGGGGGAACCCTTGGCAAGGAACCCCTTGTCCTCTTCAGCATGGCCATAGCAGATGAGAGGTTTAGAACAGGGCTCTGGGACCTTTGAGTTTGGGCTATGTATCTATATTTTGCTTCCTGTAAACCTGGCATTAGGGGAACGAGCTTGTGCCTTCTCCAGCAAGGTGTATGGTGGGGTTTGGTCGGAACATTTGACCGTGGTGCTGGTCCCTGGAATGGGATGGCCTGACTTTTCCCCAGCTGAGCTCTATGAAGGCCACCTTCACACACTTGGCTGGCTGCGCATCACTTGCACAAACAGCTTTATAGGCTCCACCCTCGCCTGCAGCCAACGTGTCAGGCCTTCAGACAAAGTGAGGCTGTTGCCGAACTGGGACCCTAATTGTGTCTCAGCTTCAGCACCCTAGATGGAGTCCAGCAATTTTGGTTATGGCTCTCCCTGCCCTAACTACAAGTACCAGTTAGAAAGGAGAGATGTGTGGATGGACTGAGCTATAAATAGGATGTCTGGTCCCTGGAGGGCAGGCTTCTTGGGGTGAGGCATCTGAGAAGGGTTTGTGCAATAGTGAAGATCGGTGTCGCTGTGGAGATGGGTCTGGGAACTCCTACTTCCCTTCCCAGTCACCCGCCTAAGCCTGCGACGGAATTATCTTTCCTGCTGCCTGACATGTGGGGTGACCAGACACTGATAAGCCAGGCTCAGAGGTGGCCCTGCTGTTGAAAAGGGATGGTGTTTCTCACAGAGCGGGTTTAACCTTGGTCACTAATTAACCCAGCTGTTTCCTGTCAGGGCAGTCCTTCCTTCCCACACATTCCCGTCCTAGTTGAGAGAAAGCTGGAGCTTCCACTGTACCAACACGGGTGACCCCCTAGGTGACCCCAGGGTCACAGTGCACAGCCCTGCCTGTGGGTGAGGGCTGCAGGCCACAGCTGTAGGCCAGGCTTGAAGCAGCTCCCAAGGAGGCCACATGTGGCTGCTTCCTCTGGACTAACATACTTGGCTTGTCTATAAAAGGGGGGGTGTGGGTTAAAACTGGGGCCAATAAACTATGGCCCCCATGGCCTGAGTTGATGGGGCTTTCAAGCTTACAGTGGATTTCTATCTTCAAATGGCTGGAGGTGGGGAGACCAAAGAATATGACATAGATACAACATGATATCCAGAGATCTCTCCTAGCCATCCCTGCCCATTGCCCTCCCCTCTCTCCCCCTCCCTCCCTTCCTTTCTCCTTTCTTGTTTCTTCTTCATTTATTTACTGTGTATGTTGGCAAGCAAGTGGAGGTCAGAGGACAACTTGTGGGAACTGGTTCTCTCCTTCCACCATGAGGGTTCCAGGGATCAAACTCAGATTCCCAAGCTTGGCTATAAGGGTCCTTACCTGCTGGGCTCTGTTAGTGTGACTTTTGTACCCCACACCACAAAGCCAGGTAGTGGCCAAAGAGATCCTGCCCCCTGCACTCAGCCATCAAGACAAAACTGTGCATTTCCTGATCCTCTAAAACTTCTGAAGTTCCCAGACCAAGGCTTAGACCCTTTAAGGGTGTGGGCCTCAGGAACAATGCTTTGATGGTCACTGTCCCCCCAAACCAAGGCATACTGCATAGATTGTGTTCCCTTAACAAGTCTACATTCTATGTAGAACAGTTGTCTTCGATAGAGAGTAGTTTTGCTTAGGGGTGTGTGTGTGGAAACATCTGGGGGTGCTGCCCCTGGCAGAATGAAGTGGGGGTGCTGCCAGCATTGGCTGGACAGAGGCCAGGGAGGTTGCCACTCATCTTGTGTGGCCCAAGATGCCTCATGCCAGACAGCCCCAAGTGTTCATGGTGCCGAAGCCAGGAAGCCCACTGTAAAAAACAGATCTTTCCTGTGGTCATATTCCACCAGATAGGGTGGACGCGACAGGACAGGGCTGGAGATAGCGGGGAGGTCTGGAGGCAGGCAGGCAGGCTGCAGTCTCAGCAGCAGAGGTTGGAATACGCTGCCTGCATTGGCATATGGTTCTGCCTGAGCCTGTGAATCCAGGGCCTTTGTGCTTCCTCTCTCAGGACTCCATTAGTCAGGCCTGGCACTCAGTCCCGAGGAGCCAGGGGTGCACCAGGAGGCTAACCCTTGCTTTTAATGTATCTTAAAGACAGCAGGGGAAGGAACTCATACCAGTAATGGCAGACAAGACCCTCTGATTGACAGACTGCTTCCTGCCCTCTGATGGTCCACATGCAGTTCTGGGGAGGCCCTACCTCACTTTGCTTACAATTTGAATGTTTATCTTTCAATCCCTGCATCCAGGCGTCCACTCAGCACAGTCCATTCTCCTTGAACCATCTCCCCCGCTTTCTCCTCCCTCCTCTCTCCCTTTTCTTTCTCTCCTTTTCCCTCTCTTTAGTGGGTCCCTCTGCAGCTCCACAGCTGTCCTCTCCCTGTTCTGCCATCACATTGCTGAAAAGATGGTCATTGCCACCAAACCTCAACTTCCCAGGGGCAGATGCCAAGCCTTCTTCCATGTTGTGGCCATAACACCTGGTATCCACCACGTCCACAGCTGGTGCATCTTGTTGAACTAGTGACTTCACAGAGATCTGAATAATCCACCAGCATCTGCCACCCATATATGGTCACTTGGAAGAGGATGGCCTCAGACTAGAGCCCACTGGGGACTCTATAGATAATTGGGAAGATCTACAGACGGAAGCACACAACTGTGCGAGTAGGGTCTCCAATCAAGAGCAGTGGGAGAAACCAGAGTTTGACAGATAGGCCTCCTCGGGCCTCCTCTGGGTTACACTGATGAATTTTCCAGAGCTGGAGTGAACTAGAGCAGACAGAAGTCATGTACAAGCTAAGAGCCTGCCCCAGCCTACTACCTACCCTATGTGATTCATTTCCAAGGACCTGGCTTCTTACTCTCCTAGCAGTGCGCTCTCTCTCTCTCTCTCTCTCTCTCTCTCTCTCTCTCTCTCTCGCTCTCTCTCTCTCTCTTGCTCTCTCTCTCTCTCTCGCTCTCTCTCTCAAGTCTTTTCCATTAGAACTGTCTGTGGGGCTGAGGGTTTTTTTCAGTCACACCTCATCTCACAGGATGGTCTCAGAGCCATCAAGTGGGTTCGTTCACTTACAGCCTCAGGTAGCAGTAAAGGACCTGCCCACACTTTCCAGCTAAGATTACAGAATGCACACTCTGCCCAGCTGGGAGAGTTTCATAGCACACGCTTGTTCTTTGCCTTGCCAGAATCCAGTATCAAAGAAGCTGAGGTTAGAGAGGAAAAAGAGATTGTCCAAGGTCACCTAACAGGCCTGCATGGCCCTGCAGGCCCTGGTTCATCTGTCTCCCAGAGGACTGAAATGTGCCCTCCCGCGATCAGTGGTAGAGGAATGTGTTATATGTTTGCACATTTAAACCCCCTGAGTTTCTTTCATCAGAACTTGAGGTGGGGGTGTCTTCAAACCCTATAGAAAGAATGGGTTCAGAAACTCCATTGGCCATATGGTCTCCCCTCAGAACTTCTATTGTGGTGGCTGCCACAGAAGCCTCTGTGTAACTACCATGCTGCCTTAAGCATGCTGAACATTGGAGCTTGATGTTGGCACTGGGTTAACCATTGCCCTGCATGGCTCTGTCCTGTGCCATTCTGAACTAGCCTCCCCCACTTGTGGCCCACCTACCTCAGAATCTTTGTACCTCCATACCCTTCAGTCACTACTGCCTCTGCTCATGGGCTAGGGTGAGGCCTGCCTGGGGACTCGCCCACTGCATAGGAAGATGCTGTCTTCATGCCTCCCAACCCCCTCTGTCCAGCAATTGCTCATGGCCACTGAAGTGACGGAGACTTTCCTGTGGATGGACTCACTCAGCCTGGCAGCCGGAGGAACGTGGGCTTTCTGGAACAGTAAGCTTGACTAAGGAGGGGAAGTAGGTCAACTATCCAGATTAGGCAATCCCTGACCCTCCTTACCCCAGGTCTCCCTGGGCAACCTGTCTCTCAGAAAAGGCATTCTTCCAAATCCATACCCACCATCTACCCCAAAAGGGAGCCTGGGCTTTCCTTTACAAGAAACAATAGGATGGCGAATCCCAAATCCAGCCACTAGGGAAGGAAGAGCTGGTGAGTCATCCAAGTTAGGGGTAAAGACATACCAAAGCCCAGATGTGCAGACCGAGTCCAAACTCCAGTCTGACACTCCCTATCCTCCCCCAGATTCTGATTCTACCTCAGAACTGCACAGAAGGGAAGGCATTCACAGCTTCAGAGGTGCAGGACTTTTGCAAGAATTAAGTGTGGTGTTGGTCTGCATTGGGTCTGCACGGTGCCCAACACAGGCCACACGCTCCCTTTACAGGATCTGTTCTTGGCATCATACTGTCATTTAATTTTTTTTTTTTTTTT
>CABHPP010130914.1:195-46267 GCA_902168425.1 Peromyscus attwateri | reverse complement strand
TGGAGACTGGCGGGACTTGGGAGCTGGAGAGAAGCTCTCTAGCAACAAATGGCACCCAACGGCTCGAATTTCCACCTTAAACCTGAAAATTTTTAATAATCAATTCTAAACAGAGCCAAAACCAGGTTCCTACTTCATGTCTCATACGGGCAGCTAGACGCCGCGTTTGAGCTACTGGCGGGTTCCTGGCGTGCGCATTTAACCAACAGTGTGGCGGGAGTGAGGTGTCTGCCAGAGGCACATTGTGCTGTATGCTGGATTTACTCTTTACTAATATAAAAGCAAAAATAAAGGGAGGTTTCTGGGCTGCACGCTGCTTTGATAAAACCATAGACCCACTATTTCTGAAAGTTGATCGCTCCCAAAACTGACAAAAAATGTACCACCGCCATGTTGGAAAGCTAAAATGGGCGGAGCCAGCAGCCACAGTGCCGTTTCAGGCTTAGAAGGCTGCACTTTAAACCCATAGGTTCACAATAAGACTGATTCAGATGAAATAGTTTACAATGTATATAAAAATGTACGTAGGCTTAAAAAACAAAAAAAATACATTTATATAAACAAATAGTTTTTAAAAATAAAGTCTTTAAAATAAGCCACATAAAGATGGCTATCACACAAAAAATCTGGATTATGTTCTCTTTGATATTCATAACTGAAGATAAACATTTGATTGTAAAAGCTGTTGAGTTATGCCAAAATGTAAATTTTAAAGGTATCTTGACTTCAAAATTTGGATATAAGGATATGTTGCTTTGGAAAAGAAGTTCTGCTTTTGTTTCCACAGAAAGCCAGAGGCTATGGATTTGTTCCAGACTAAGATACATCAGGTTTGACCAGCCAAGACCACCTGAAAGGTCTTCAATGACACCATGGCCCAGATGATCCAACATCCAGAACCGTCTCAAGGCAACTGGCTCAGATGATACACCCTCACGGACTACTCCATAATCCTAAAATGTTCTTTATGTCCCCATAAGGTACAGCGCCCCCTTCCAGCACGAAGTAGTAAGAGAATCTACGCCCAAATTCCCAAATATACCAAGCTGGCTTTAGAGATGGAATGGGCTCACTCCCTCTCTAAACCCAGACATATTCCTAAAATAAAAAGGTTAAGAGATTCTTCTGTCCCAAATCAAAAGAGCCCTCTGATATGGGACAGAGAAAAACCAATATTTTTATTTAAAACAGGTTAATTATAAATGCAATCTCTTTCTAAAAAAGAAAAGGGGATATGATATATATAGGATATAGAGATGATAGGATTAAAGGATAGACTAATGAATCTACTTTTAAAGAGCAACAACTTGTTTAAAATGTTTTACATTGGTATAGATTTTAGTTTATGTTTAAAATGTTTTACATTGATATAAATTTTAGTTTATTGATACAAACTTAAAGTTGATTTTGTTATACTGTGTGTATATTTCTACTTTTGTTTGAGGTATTATGTTTATGTAACTCTTTTAAAAATGTAATGGATAATTAAAAAATAGATTAATAATTAGTCATCTGTGATAATCACATTTGTAGCCATGTTAGTTAAGTCTTCTAGGTATACATAGATATATTTCAGATAAAAAGGTAGTCTTCAAACACTTCATAGACCTACAGAATATGGCATTTAAATAACTTAAAATTCTGTTGATGTGAGACACAATTGCTCCTGACAGCACCAATTTGATCCCGAAAGAATGTTGGGCTTCTAAGACATTTCCATTTGGAAGTTTGTCTTCTTGGCACAAAATGGCCTACTGGGCAAAGAACTGCCCTTGCCTCGACTGCTGACAGTACGAATACAATACTGTCCTTTCTGGACAAGCGGGACACAAGAAAAGCGACCACTGTACTCTGCCAAGACAGGGTAAGATGGTCTTTCAAAATTCCTGCTTCTAAAAATGGTCTGTCAGATACTCTAGGCCTGTAGCCAATTTAAATGCACCAACAATGCTAAAAAACATTAGGTGACTGTCCAGGCTGTCAGCTGTCTCTGTCTACTCTTGCAAGATTCCCGAAAGTTGCTTGCATCCATCTACCATTTCTCAGGTACCATTATATTCCTTCTGAGGTCTTCGATGTGGTTGAAGACTAGATAGTTGTAATTTCCTTAGTTATGGTAAAAGATAAGTTAGATATAAAACCTTAAACTCACAAATATAAGTTAGACAGAATATCTTCTTTAATATTGTAACTGTAATTCTTGCTCGACAATTGTTTTGTTATATGTAATTTTACTATGTTAAAGTTAAAACCTTCCTTTTTTAAAAAGAAGAAAAGGGGAAGTGCTGTGGGATGTTCTGTATGACAAATATGTTAATAAATAAAGCACTGATTGGCCGATAGCCAGACAGGAAGTATAGGCGGGACTAACAGAGAGGAGAATTGAGGGAACAGGAAGGTGGAGGGAGAGACTGCCTGGAGCTGCTACCAGGACAAGCAAGATGTAAGGTACCGGTAAGCCACGAACCACGTGGCAAAGTAGAGATTAATAGAAATGGGCTAAATATAAGAGTAAGAGCTAGACAATGATAGGCCTGAGCTAATGGCCAAACAGTTTAAATAATATAAGAGTCTGTGTGTTTATTTTGTAAGTGAGCTCCGGGACTGGCGGGACTTTGTAGCTGGAGACTGGCGGGACTTGGGAGCTGGAGAGAAGCTCTCTAGCAACAGTCAGGGTTCTCTAGAGGAACAGAACTTACAGAATCATTCTCTATCTGTCTGTCTGTCTGTCTGTCTGTATGTATGTATGTATGTATGTCTCTGTACGTGTGTTTGCACTCCCGTGTGTGTGCATGTGTGTGTGTGATTTATTAGAATGGCTTGCAGGCTGTGGTCTAGCTAGACCAACAATTGGGAAATATTATTTTTAAAGTGTGTTGCATTTTTTTTCCTACTGCTTTTGTTAACAATTCAAAGATGTGTTTGATTAAATAAAATTAATGTATGAACAGGAGGCTGAGTCAGCAAGTAGCTGACAGGAAGGGGTAAAGAGGAACCACGTGTAGCAAGGGTTTTTAAGTGGGGGCTGAGAGAAGGACTCTGGGTTTTTTGGGAGACGCCAGTAAAGGGAGAAGGTTAGCTACTAGTTATTCGGTCTCTCTAAGCAAGCAGGATTCACCTAAACTGTTGAATTGTGAGTTCTTTAGATTTACATAAGTTCCCTTAGTAGCTTTGAAAGAGTCAGTGCCTGAGGGAACAGAATCCTCTCAGGCTGCGGTCCTTGCTGCCCCACTGTAGATAATAAAAAACAGTTAACAACAGCTGACTATAGATGGAAGGTCCAAGAATCACGCAGTTGTTCAGTCCATGAAGTCTGAGGTCTCAGCTGGTCTTCAGTTCTGGATTAGAAGTGGGTCTTCCCACTTGGCATGATTTATTTAAGAAGAAAAGATCCCTCAAAGGTGGGTCCAATCAATCCAAAGGTGGGTTTTAGTTAATTCTATGTAGATAAGTTGACAACCAAGAATAGCCATCCTACCTTCCCTACCTTCTCACCACCCAAACTTTGTGTTTGGATTATTTTTTTTCTTTTCTATTAAGAAATTTTCTATTCATTTTACATACCAACCACAGATCCCCTCCCCTCCTTCCTCCTGCCCCCCAGCCTTCCCCCTACCCCAACCCCCATTCCTACCTTCTCCAAGGCAAGGCCTCCTATGGGGAGTCAGCAGAGCTGACTCAGTTGAGGCAGGTCCAAGCCCCTCCCCCTGGACCAAGGCTGTGTAAGGTGTCCCACCACAGGTAGTGGGCTCCAAAAGGCCCACTCATGCCCTAGGAGTGGATCCTGATCCCACTAACAGGGGCCCCCGGATTCTTTTAAAATAACCTACCCACTCCAATTTGTGCTTTTCACACACTCCAGGGTGTGGGGCCATCCTGGAGCTTGGTCAACCCATCAGGAGCTGCGTCCTTAAAGCTGTCAACTCTCCCTGGCTCCTCCCTTATAGGTGGGGCTTGAGGTAGAATGCTGATTGGCTTGATCCTGTGCAGGCGCTATGCAGGCCACTACAGCTGGGGTGAGTTCATGAGTGCGGTGGTCCCACCATTCCAGATGACACTTTTCAGTAGGCTCCTCCCCAACCTCTGGCTCTTACAATCTTTCTCCCCTTTCTCTGTGATACCTCAGCTTTGTGGGGAGAGTATGATCTGGATGTCCCGTTTGTGCCCGGGAACTCCACAGATACTTATTCTCTGCACGTTGACCAGTTGTGAGTCTCTGCATTCACAGCTCTGCGAACTGCGCTGATCAACATTGTTCTGAAAGAGTTCATTCATTTAAAATTTGCTTGACTCGGGTACATGATGTCAATGTTTAAAACAATTTTTAGAATTTAGAAAATGCATCAAAAAAAAAAAAACCCCACCAAGTTAACATATTTGAGATACACTGTAAGGCCTCATTGACTATTCGTTATCTTGTGACCTTTAAAAGGGTAAAATTAATGATATACATAATGAAAAACCCCCAAATATGTATTGCCATATTGCTATCCTTTTGACAAGAAATAGAAGACTTCATTCATTTACTTTCTGTCCCATAGAACCCCCAAAGGGCTCATTTTAGAAAAAGTAACTTATCAACCCAAATCTCATTGTCTATGGATCCACCGACAGGCTCAGCTGCCCTTAGGGTCAGTTTCTTGCTTTGGCCCTCAGCAACTGAGTAACCTCTGGTGAGTTCCTTAATGATTCTCAGATCTAGTTTCTCCATTCATAAAATTAGAATAGCATCAGTGTACTGTGTTTTTTTCTCCCTTATAATTATAAGCTAACCCACTTGAGATAATGAGAACAGATTTCAGCATGTAGAAGCTTAGCACATGAAACCAATTCATTTTTGTTATTGATACACAACCACAGTACCATGTTTTTGAAGTTACTGACTTAATTTGAAATATTTAACTAGTCTGTGGAAATGAATCTGAGAAAGTCTTAAAGAGGTAAATTTCCAAACATGATTATTTATGTGCTTATTTAGTTTTGAGACAAGGTTTCAATGTGGCCCTGGCTGGTCTGGAATTCACAAGAGATCCACCTGCGTCTTTTCTCCCAAGTGCTGATATTAAAGGGGTGCTCCATCACACCTGCCCGAGTCTGTAGGAAATGATATTTTGGTTGATGAGTTACTTTTTAAGAAATTATTTATTTTCTTTTTTGAGATCATAATATAATTACACCATTTCCCTTTTACATTTCCTCCCTCCAAACTTTCCCACTCACCCCTCCAAGCCCTCTTTCAAATTTTCAAATTCCTTCCTTAATCATTTATACATACATACACATAAGGAAAACCTTCTCAGTCCATATGTTCTTTGTACGCATATTTTCAGGGCTAACCATTTAATCCTGAATAACCAACTGGTGTGCTCTTTCCTGGGTAAGACTATTTCTCCCACTCTCAGCCTTCCTTAGTTGCCAATAGATCCCTGTGTAGGGTTGAGGACTCTGTGAGCTTTCCCCATACACCTTAGCGTGTCTACCGGTATCATCTTTGTTCGGTTCATGTTTAGGCAGACATATTGGTTAATTACTTTTTTCTGTAAAAGAGCTTCCTATGGATTAGACACAGAGTAGAAAAAAAGGTGAAATAATGAAATCTTCTAATTGAACGTAGGCTTCCTGTAATGTTTATCCAGTCCAGGACTTCAGGATCTGTTCTTAGATGCACCAAAGACTACGAGACAACCTTTGTTATTAAGAGAAGAGAAATGGTTTCTTAGGAAGCACGACTTCATCATGCAGGAGTTTATGATTTGTGTCCAGCTCGATGATTTAGAAAGGAAGAGGACCAGGCCTTTCCTGAGTCAGAAGTTTTCCTCAAACCATTATAAAATAACAATTATGACTCCCCACTTCTTATTTTTATTGCTGGCTTGAAAAAGATGACTCTACAATGCTTACACCAGGAGGAGATTATTCTACAAATAAGGGCCCAGCATGACATTTATGAGAAAGCCAGGGTCCTCCTGCGCAAAGCTGATTGGTGCTCAGCCAATGGGCTCTAGGATGCGCCAATAAAAGCTGCTTACCGCCCTGGGCTGGACAGATGCAGGGCAGGGGGTCATCTCTGCCTCTGGACCCTGGGAAAATGCTCACCGCCTCTCTGAACAGCACACATCTGTGGCCTGCCAAGAGAAGTCAGACCGTGAAGATGAAACATCTGCTTCCCCAGTTCCCTTCCATCCTGGCCATCTACTGCTTCTGTATGCTGCAGATTCCCTCCCCAGGTAAGGAGATTGTCATCACATCTACCTGCCCTGAGTTCTATGAGAGATCTTTACCCCTCAGGGTCATTCTCAACAGAGTTGAGCTTCCTTCCTTCACCTATGCTCACATCTACCCTCTTGTTTTCAGGCGTGGCACTTGTGTCTAGCCAGAATGATGGACACAGTGAGACGCCACAGCCTTTTGCACAGAGACTTTCTCCAGAGATACTGGGATTAAACAGCCCTTGCCCCAGGAGTGTCTTGACTTTGTGGTGGTGAAATTGAAGGGTATGGTGTGAGTTGGGGGGAAACCCTGCTTAGTGGTCTGTTTCAGAGACGCTGGAGATGAGAACACAGGGAGGAAAGCAAGGCTTACAGTCCCCCCAAACTGAAAGCTGGGGAGCAGCTGAAAAGATCAGAGAGCAACTATGTAGACCAAAGAAATTGTGTGGAGCAAGGGGTAGGGGGTGGGAGTAGGTTCTCAGAGAGTTTTCTGGAACCCGAAGGCCAGCATCCTCCAATCCCTCGGGCGCTGTCCACGGTGCTGACCGGGTGCTGCCCCTCTTCAATTTCTGAGAAGCAGTTTGTAAGGGAGCCAGAAGTGGGGAGGGGGTCTGAAGTCCTCAGCCACGATCAGATCACCATCTCCAGGCAGTTTGTCGTAGAGTGCAGGAAAGTGGGCCACTGATGGAAAAATCTGTGATTTGAAACAAGGACTATTACAAAAAAATTGGACTTTTCCATTAGAATTAAATTTGATTTAGAGGCATAGAGAACCTTGGGAAAATATAGTGCGCTTGTTTTGTCCTCAAGAGTATTTGCAACATCTGGGCATTGTGAGGAACGATATCAGCTTAACATCTTCAGAGTGCTGGGTCTCCTCTGTGGCTTCCCAGTCGGCTTCTAGATTCTGCTCGGCTGCTTTGTCTAACCCCAGCGCACAGCCAGCCCCGGACAGCTCACAGCCAGCCCTGGACAAGCAGCTGGTGTCCCTCTGGCCTCCAATAGAATCTTGTTCATAGTTTACTTTGGAAAATTTGGCTTGTAATTTGATTGTTTGCCTATTTATATCTACCCCTCTATTTTTCCTGTTTGATTTTGTTTGCCGAGGGTAGAGTCCTATGGTCTTCATTTTTGTATTCGCACAGACCTCTCAATAAGACCTTGTAGGCTTGTTTTGCAGGACTGCATTGTTAAATGATCATAATTATCAAAAATATCTTTACATTAACCTGCGACCTGATCCCGTCTGACATCCAATCATGGATTTTTGTTAGGGTCTATGGGGGTATTCAGGTTTAGATGAAGATTTCTTGCTTGTGACAGTTCTCAAAATAATTGAAGGGACTTAATATATACATCCTAATTTTGGTCTTTCTAGAGAAAACCATATGTACCTTTAACTCTACATTACCTTCTATCATTTCAAGTCAGGTTATTACTCTTCAAGGCTTGAACACCATTGTTTGAATATATGGAAGTATTACCTTAGCTTTCTGTTGACTCAGACTTCAGAGAATAAATAATCCACACTATATATACACATGTATATATACAAGTATGTGTGTACATATGTGTGCATGTATGAGTACATGTATGTATATATGTTGTTGCTAGAATAAACTTCTCTTGAGCCATATGCCCCCTGTTCCACATTGTAAAATATCCAAATTCGGGACATTATATGTACTTATTTAATATTATTTTGTTAGTGCTGACCTACCCTCATGACTCCTTTCAGCTGTATAAACATCTGAGTATAATATCATGTGTAAATGAGAAGATGTGTTCATGTAAGTCAAAAGGGGGCTGGAAGGATCCAATTACATGCTAGTAGCAACTCTTCCCAGAAATCTACCCCTGGAGGGGCTGATGGAGTGGAGACAGGTACCTGCATGTCTTAAAAGTCCCGATTAGATGCACATATTTTGTTAATATTACTTTCTGATATTTGATCCTCACATATTCCACAAAAATATAAACTTATTTGCTCCCCAAGTATTTTCTCTGTCTTTCTTGATTTGCTAACAGATGGACTAGAAATTCCCATTATGTTGAACACATGCGGTTTTAAAATTATGTTGGTACACATCTTGGATTTGATAGTTTTAGGTAGAAGTGTCTTATTTTTTTCAAGTCTTCTTAATTGTACCTTCTGTTACTTTCTTAACCGTTACCTTCTCCATGACTTCTTTTGCTCATCTCTATGATGGATTCTATTAAGACCTCTGTATGTTTTTTTATGGCATGGGTGCAGAAGCAAATGATATGACGTCTTTCTGGAATTGATGTTTTGATTATCTTTTGTTATAGGAGTTTCTCAACCCTTAGCTGATTCTCCAGATGGCTTAGATGTTGTGGAGCTTGAGGTATGCTATTATGCAGCATTGTGAGATTTGTATTTAGTCCCAGCCCTGAGAATATCGTGTGGTTAATGCTCACTTAAAACTATTTTAAGATCAGATATTTGGCTGCTGCAGAAACTCACTGTGATTGCTGCATGGCCTCATTTAAGACATCCTGAGAGTTGGATTGAAATTCACTGCATTGTGTGAGGAGATAATTCGAGGTTCATAAATGGAGCAATTTTAGAATTTTAAATATGCTGTAAGAGATTCTACTGGCTAAAGAATTTATTCTTATATTTTATTTCTTTTCCTCATTTTGTCTTTTAGCGACTGGTATACTGTCTGAATCAGTGGGAAACACTTTCTAGCCAACCTAAGGTAAAAATAATACATATACTAGCTCTTGTAGTTATATCAGTATATATGTTTACATAACTTATGTTGAATAAATGGTTCTTTTGATGTCTACTAGAGAATGTTGTATATATGTGTATGTGTGTGTATAAAAATACAGTTCTGGGAAAAATCAAGTTTCTCTCTTTGATATAAATCACAAAATAGTACTTCATATATATTCTTAAGATTATATTATCTATATAATAAAATTAGTTATATGCCACGACATATATTATATATTATACACTGATGCATTATGGTGTAACTGTTCTCAACACAGTAGATCTCATGTAAAGGACCATACCAGCAGTAACTATAGTAACTACAACAGAAGTGATTCAGTGGGTACAAAGTCAATGCTGATTAATTGAAAATTCGAAAGAGTGGTCTTAGGATAGTTCATGATTCTCAGCACAGCCTATCAGTTTCCACCTTGAGTAACATTTCTTCTTCTCCACTCACTTCCCCTACCCACAGCATCATGCAGTCCAGCCACATCCAACATCTCACCGTTGCCCAAATACAGCAGACCTTGAGATCTTTATATAGCCTTCTCTTTAGCCAGAAATGTTTCCGCTTTCCTCAGAGCCAATAGTGACAGCCCAGGATCTCAACCGGAGCTGTCTCTGTGCCTTAGTTGGCTTGTCTGCTCCATGTGTGGAGTTGCTGTAATGGCTCCAGTCTTCCTGAGGAATGAATGCTTTAACTTCCATAAAGTGCTCTCAACAGCACCCACAGCACAGCAAACGATAGCCCCTAGCTGCGTCTTGTTGCGGCTACTTCTCGTTCAAAATCCAAGTGCCACCTTCTCTCAAACTTCATGAAGATACAGTAGTACTTGTTTTCAATTTACCACTATGCACATGTTTGGAGATGATTGTTAAACCATCTTTATAGTCTTAGTGTCTGGATGAAGCCTCAAAATGAGTCCCCCAACTCTTTTCTATTACATCCCCACCTTGCACCACAGTGGCTTCCCCGCAGTTCACATGAAGGCTGTGGTGTCTCCCACATGAGCAGGGACAGGAGAAGTATGGCTGTCCCACTGTCTGCTGCAGCATTCAATTGGATTGTGGGGTTTCTAGGTGCAAGGACCTAGCTGGACTGAATTTCCATTTACCCTTTTCATGTCCCCAGAGCCTATCACACCCATTATTTCTGGTTACAAATGAACAAATAGTTGTTCAAATGAACATAAAAGCCAACAATTTGAAATTATGAATAGAGAGCTAGCACCTTTTCCTGGCTTCCTTGTTGCCCCCAAGTGTCCAGTGTTGGGATGAATTGGTGGAGCTCCTAATCCACTGCTCCCTTGTTCTCCACAAACCCAGTCTTTGTTTGCAGGAGACTTCTGTGTTCTAGCAACTCAGGAAGTGGTGGTATTCTACAACAATATCATCTGCAGAAACTCTTCAAGCACCGATTTTCTCTTTACCTCATGAGATAAGAAGGAAGTTAGACAGGAAAAAGTTAATAGGTTCTGTGAATAGAGACCCATTTATTCCTTAATTCAGGAGAGATGCTTGAGAACATGTCACTGCTAGGTACCAGGGATGGAGTAATGATCCACACAAAACTACCTGCCCTCATAATGTGTGTACTATAATTTGGGAAAATGAATGAAATGCTACACGAGTAAAACTTGATACATGTTTTTCTATGAAAAGAGGAAGGTAAGGATATGTATGAAATCTGGAGACATTTGATTGGCAGCTGGAAAAGATTGAATAAACAACTGATTTTATGAAATAGGGGAAAGGATTTCCTCCCTAAGATTGAAAAGATAAGAAGAGATAAGTTGTAAAAGGCAACTTTATCTTTTTTTTTTTTTTTTTGAGACAGGGTTTTTCTCTGTAGCCCTGGTTGTTTTGGAACTCACTCTGTAGACTAGGCTGACCTGGAACTCACAAAGATCTGCCTCTGCTCCCTGAGTGCTGGGATTAAAGTCATGCACTGCCATTTCCCATCTGTCAACTCCAATCTTGACTGTTTCATAATATTTGAGTAAATCCAGCCAGGTTCACAGTGTGACTTATACTGAAAACTTCATCAGATACCTGCTCCAGGAAAACTCCATCTAACTTTCTTCTCAATTCTCTTTACAGGAAAACCAGGATATATACAAAAGGGTAAGTGCCTTGCAGTGCCTAATAAGTACTCTGTACCATGTTTGGAGCAAGTGACACTTGGTGCTAATATCCTTTCTTATTTATCTAGTTTTTATTTCACTACTCCAGAACACAGAAGCCAAGGCATCCAGTTAACCCTGAGGTCAGTATTTTATTATACCTTCTATATAAATGATGCTCTTCTGCATACCTTTTATGCCTTCTGAATTTACATACATACACAGCCAAGTATTAGGCAGGGAACTCTCAGATACCTATGAATAATAGCTTCCTACATGCATTCCCTCTCCCTGCCCAGGATGTCAAGAATTGTCTCTTTCTCATCAGGGACAGGAGTGGCAGGTGACTGACAGATCTGAAATATTAGAGAATAAACTGCAGGAAAGAGAAATTAAGTAAGAAACCTGTTCTTCTTATCATGTACTTAAACAGAAGCGCAAGGAGAGCCTGTAAGCACTACACCCATTCCCACGGCTGCTTATTGCTTTCCACCTTTGTATTTTGAAAAGTGCTGTGTGATCCACACAGTGCTGTCTCCCCCAAGGTGACCCACGCACGTGACCTTCTGTGGCTGTCAGGGTGTAGATACACAGCGGGAATAACAACAATCACCTCTAACTTGTGTTTACAGCTCTGGGGCTCAACTCCAGGCCTTGTGCCTGTTAGACAAGCACTCTATCCCTGAGCAACATCCCTGACCCCCACTTTTTTTCTTTTACACAAGTTCTTACTTTGTAGTCCAGGCTGGGCTTCCTCCTACTTCTGTGGCTAAGATTACAGGTGGGTGCTATCACCCCCAACTGACTTTCTTAAAACTCTTAGTGACCCTCGGGAGCAGCTTGGGTAGGTTAAATTCTGTAGGGTGGCATTTGAGAGACACTGGGAAGGTCAAAACATCTAGATTTTAGTTTGAGTGCACTGTCACAGCAACTGAAATTCTACTACGGGAAAGTCACTTATCTATATACGTAGGGCTCCCCAAATCTTCTTAAAGACTGTCAAATACTCAGAAAAATGTTTCCCCCAAGAGGCAATGTCATTGATGTTGTAGGTCTAGGAATGCCGAGCGAAAAGGAGCAAAGGAAAGGAAGAGGCCTTGGTTGCTTCAAAAACAAAGCACCAGGGGAACCAGGGGGCCTAGAAAAGGACAGATGCCCTTGCCTGCAGTGTGCAGGCAGACGAAGCCCAGGGGTGTGGGCTCTGACGCTCACCACCCTGGTACCTCCTCCCCAGCACAGTACATCTGAAGGGAGAGGAAGGATCCAGGGCAGCAGCTGCTTTGAGGCCAGGACAGAGTGCTTAAGGTTAACGTCAGTAAGCAACCGATTTATCCTGAGGGAAGATTTCTAAGTGGTGTGTTGGAATTGAAACCTGTATCCAGGCAAGCAAGCTCTTTATTGGAAACATAAATGTTTTGAGCGTAGGCTCCGGAATTGATTTTACCCTGAAAATTAAACCCATTTGTAAGAAAGGCCAGTCAAAAAGCATTCGCATAGCCCTGGGCTCTCAAATACTCGGCTGGAGTCAACAAGGTTACAGCTCTTCTCTGAGATGCCCCGGCCTCACAGCGTTTCTCTGTTGCAGTTTGCACCCGTGCATCCCTTGATGCGCCTGGCTGCCAAGCTCGCCAGCAGAAGGATGAAAAGATGGCCGCCTCCAGTATGTGCTTATTTCTTCCTGCCGTAGTACTATGGCTTAATGTGTACACGATGGAAAACATGTTATATCGCCTTGTGTGGCTCATTTTTGTCCTCTCCTTGAATCCCAGTCTCCAGTTTGGTGTGTGTGTGTGTGTGTGTGTGTGTGTGTGTGTGTGTGTGTGTGTGTGTTTGGAGGGAATGGGGGGGGGGAGTTGTGGGCAGAAACACTGGTCCTTTACCCTTGACCTTCCGGTCTGTAACCCCGTGTTGTGACTGGAAGGGCCAAGGGAGGGGCCCTGTGGCCCAGTCCCATCCCATCCCATCCCTCTCTTCCTTTGCTTGGTTCATTCTTTTTGTTTTGTTTTGTGTTGTTTTTCAATTCCGTCCTTTTGTCTCATCGTGAGATTTGCCCTGGTGATACTTCTCTGCTCCTGTGGCCTTACCTGCCTGTTTTAAGGATCCCCCCCCCCCCACAGGTTTCTCTGTGTAGCTTTGGAGCCTGTCCTGGATCTTGCTCTATAGACCAGTTCAGTAAAGACAGTTTCCATAATAGCTGATCCCTATTAATCAAAAAACTATTAATCACAGAGATCCGCCTGGCTCTGCCTCCCAAGTGCTGGGATTAAAGGCGTACGCCACCACCGCCCGAGGCCAGCCTGGTCTACAGAGTGAGTTTCAGGAAAGGCACAAAGCTACACAGGGAAACCCTGTCTCGAAAAACAAAAACAAAAAAACAAAAAAACTCCCCCAAAACAAAAAACAAAAAACTACTAATCAAGGTTTTGTGTATGACAGCAAAAATAATTAATAAAGAAAAATTTCTTTTGGCTATCTTGAGCCCAGGTACAGTGGCCAGCATGTCCTGTTTTGTCTAGAACCTTCCTAGCTTTAGACCCAGGACTTCAAGGTCTTCAGGAAATTGCTCAGCCTCTAGAACACTGCCTGATCTCCCTGCTGCCTGAACACAGGCTTCCAGGGTCCATTCTAACTCCATTCTTTTTTTTTGAGGGGGAGGGGATTTCAAGACAGGGTTTCTCCGTGTAGTTTTGGAGCCTGTCCTGGATCTCGCTCTATAGACCAGGCTGGCCTCGAACTCACAGAGATCTGCCTGGCTCTGCCTCCTGAGTGCTGGGATTAAAGGCGTGCGCCACCACTGCCCGGCTCTAACTCCATTCTCAAACCAAGTTATAGCTGAAAACGAGTGGAGGATGCTAAGATCTCCGGACACTGAGAGTTTGCTTGAATCAGAAGGACATTTTGCAGTTGGGTTTATTCAGAGTTGTACACAAATTAAACATATTTGGGTCCCAAACTGCAACACTGAGTGAGCGAGCTTTCCTTCCAGAACTTGCAACTGGCCCCACTATCAGAATCTCCTCAACTGCTTTTTTGCATCTGTCTTCTGATGAGCTTAGAATGGAACCAGGAAGGGACATGGTCACACGAGGGCAGCCATGAGGTTATGGGTGCAGTTCCTGATGAATTAATTTATACTTTGTTCCTTTCCAGGACTCCAGGACTGCTGCTGTGGACTTTCCTAAGAAGGCATGTGAACCGTGTGAGAACACTGATTTCCAGAAAGCTCTAGAAAGTAGGGCAGGGAAGTGCCTGGAACCTGCAACTTTCCCAGTCTCATTTGGATAGGATAGATCTTCTCCCTAGAGGATCCTGAATATCTTCTCTAAGCATTGAAGTTGGGGATCCCTGGGCTTGTCCTGAGGTAGAAAGTGATTATGGAAAGATGGAGTTAATGTTTCACATGGTTAATATTTCATTTCTAGTCTCTCAGATGAATCACTTCGGCCATCTGTGACTAGGGACTTGTCCTCTCTGGTTCAGGGACCCACATGCCATTATGCAAACTTAGAGAGAGGAAAAATACTTCTGCCAGTGCCAACCCCATAAACCAGGGAATCGCAGACTTGAGCATGCCTTAGAACCTGGTTAAAATTGGGATAGCTGGGCTCTACCCTGAGATTTACTAGGTCTGAGAATTTTCATTAATAACAAGTTCGCCAGATATCTTTATGCTGCTGGTCTGGGACCATTCTTTTTGAAACCTTCTCCAAGGATGTTTCTTTGACTTAGAATGTGATTGTATAACAGTTTGTGTTTTTGTGTTGCAGGATCCCACTACCACCTTGGGGCAGCCATTTTTCCTTTTCAGGGTATAACAGATTTCCTTGTTTCTGTTTCTAATTGTATTCCTTGTTGTTATCCCAACTGCCAGGACCAGATGGGCACTGTTCTCTCCTCCATTTAGGGTGTGACTCAGTCAAAAATTCTTACAGACTTGCAAGGGAACCAGAGCAACAAGACATAGCCTGAGCATGTCCATATTCTAGGAGCTTGGAGAGCAAGGGGGAGGGACTTCTGTTGATGGACAGATACTGGGTAAACCAGAGTTCACAATCCCAAGTACTATATTCCTGGATATGTGACCTAAAACCACAATGACATGAGGAGTCCAAGTGCCGTCTTCTTTCCCAGGTGACAGAAAGGTCCTTGCCAAGGTCATGCGGTTTCTAATTTTGTTCTATTCACTAACTGCACACAAGGCCTTAGCTTCTCAATATTTGCATAAAAAATGAGTGAGTCCGACTTAATCCATGACTACCCCAAGCTGTATTCTGTGGATCACTGGTGCTAGTATCCTGCAAAAGATAACACACGATTAGAAGATTTATCACTTAGTCTTCCTGAAATCCACAGCACACTCTGGCTCACTGAGGGCTCTGGGAAATGTCATGGAAAATTCCTCCTGTCTCCTTTGTTTCCCTAATGTCTTTGACTATGGAAATCCTTATCACCTGTCCCCAGTTTCTACCTTTTTCATTTTCCTGACCTACAAAAGTGTTGTTTTCTGGAAAGAACTCTGAGAATCAGTAGATCACTCTTCTGTCTCCAGGCTGAGAAGTCTGGAAAGTAGAAGATCTCACCATTAACTAAGTCTTAGGGAGAAGGTGGGATGGAGAATAGGTGTCATGTTCCTGGGAGTGGTAAGGGCCTAGATTATTGCCCAAAATGACAGATCCGAACTTGCTGTGTAGGTCTCTGAGGATGGGAATGAGAGCTCAGTTAGAAAAACAAGGCCTTTGTGTTCAGTAGAGAAAAAAGTCCAAGCGGTTGTATCGCAATATTTGTAAGACTTTCTCCCTTGCCTTTTTTGTTTTTCAGCCAAGGAATGGAAGATACATTGACAACAAGGTCCAGTAGACGGAGCAAGGTTAGCTTCGTTGCAGATTCTCTCTTCCAAGCAAATGTGCTATGTCTGACCTGGAGGTATTAGAGGCAGAAGGTGGGGTGCTATTGTTCAAACAAAAGACTCCCCACCTCCACAGCACCATAGACCCCAATCCAATCTGGCAGAAGCTAGCTGTTCCAGCAATGTTACATCCTTTGCTTTCACATATGGTTTTGAGAAGTTTCTCATTTCTGGACAGTTGTGATAGACATTAAACCTCCTATGGCCCGAGTTGCCCCTCCCCACTTGACCCTTCCAGTGAAGAAAATACTACCCTGATATGTTGAGGTGGTACTCCAAGGAGGCCTTCAGACAAGAAAGTCTATGCAGAGGGGCATCTCTAGCCTGCTCCATCTCTTCTGAGGATCTGGCCTCCTGAAGGTATAAACATTATCTATTGCCAGCATCAGAGCCCTAGCAGTCCAAGGTGCCTGAGGAAGCTGCCATCATCCTGGGAGATGGAACTATCCAGCAAAAACAGGAGAAAAGTGTTTCTCAAGGTCAAACAATTTATATAAATCCAATAGCCTAATTAGACACCAAAAATAAATACCATGAGGACCAACTGAAAGGAAAACAATGTAGGCATTTGTGATGTGTCGTATCACTGTGTAACTGTAAAACGTGTCTATAATAACTTGCACGTGGCCCTCAACTTGATCCTGAGGATGGCTGCACTTACACTGAATACATCTTTTGTTTTGCAGGATCCAATTGAACAGGAGAGTTTGGATCTGTGGAGGAAATGCCAAGTTGCTTTATGTGTATATTTAATGATATTTCTGTTGTTTGATGCTCTCCAAAAAACATTATATAAAAAAATAAAGCATCACTGATATAACATCTTTATTTTTGTTGGAAGGCTGTGGGAATAGGTACATTATTACATGAATAATAAATTTCTAAGGAATTACTGACTTGAGGTGGGGTGAAGCAAGTTAACTTGATAACTGAGCACATAGATTTAGGATAACTAAGCTCCTGGCATCAGATCCTAACTCTGTTTGTTTTCTAGCTGGGTGACTCTGATGTGCTAGTCAGATTTCCATTTCTGTAATAAATACCTAATGTATATTACTTCAAAGGAGAGAAGATTGGTTTCGGGTCATGGCTTCCTTCCATGTGGCCTTCTTGGTCCATTGCTTTGGTTCTGCGGCTTCAAAGTACGTCATGGTGAAATACATGACAGAGAAGGGTTATTTACCTGCCTTGTGGCAGATGGGAATCAAGAAGAGGGTGGGCACGGGGTCCCAATAACTCCTTAGAGGGCAGGGCTTCAATGATCTAAGTTCCTCCCACTAGGTTCCACTTCTAAAGGTCCCACTATTTCCTTGGGGCTCCACAGATTAGTGGCCAAGTCTTTAACCCAGGAATCTGGATGGGGGACATTCCAGAGCCAAACTGTGCCTTGGTTTCCTGCTTGGTAAAATAGAATTTGTAAAATACCATCTTTTTGAGATTGATTTTGTGAGAGCTTAAGAGATGCTCCACAGAAGGGCATGGGATGGTCTTTACTCATGTGTTGGCTCTACTTTTACTTGAAAGATGATCTTAATTCCATGGTACATACAAGGCACTTGCCCCATACACAGCCACTTCCCTGTTGTTGACATCAGGATGCTAAGGAGCAACAACTCTAGATTGCTCGAGAACCATGGGACCTAGGCCTTTATTTCTCAGGCTCCTTCTCTGTGAACTTCCCAGAGGCCATCATCAAGCATAGCGTAGGGTGGTGCAGGAGATGTATGGGCAGCATGAAGGGCCTCTGTGCTACTGACCACCTTCTTTTAGTTTCTCCTGCTCCTCTTCAAATATTAAAGTCTTCCTTTGGAACATCTTGATCGGAATTATAACTTTATTCTTAGCGTTTCTAGTCCCTTGTTCTAAGTCTAAGACCTACTTTCTGAAATAGAGTATTTGAAGACTCTGCCCAGTAGATATCAGGACATGAGATGGCATGATAGGAGGAGATGAGCAAATCAGCCTTCACCTGATATCTGCCAGTGAGGGTGCAAAGCCATGTTCATGAGGTGTACCATTTGAGCTGAAAGTTCTCTCGCCAAGCCCTCTCTGGTGATGCAGAGTAGGAATGGACTTTGCCTCCTTTTGTCCACAGCAGTCCAGCAAGGATCCACCAGTCCCTGACCACCACCAAAACAAACAAACAAACAAACAAACAACAACAACAAAAACAGGGTTGAAACTAGACCAATCAGCAGCTTCTGTGCCATGGAACTGCTTCTCTCCAAAGAGAGACCTTTGGCCTGTGCATGTGCCCCTTCTAACTAGTTTGAGTGCTAGACCCAGATAAAGTCGTGCATGGAGAATGTCCATCTACTCAGCACTGACATTCATCATACCTCAGCTCATGGTATGGGGCCACTGTAGCCCTCCACTAATGGGGGTGTGTCCAGCCAGGGAAGGATGACAAATAGGATTCTTAGAACCTTGCAGCAGGCAGAGGATTCATTGCTCATCTAGCTCTGCCTTCTCATAGGCTGCTAAAGGAGAGTCCAGAAAGGCCAAATGATTGGTCAAGGCCTCAACAGTGGATGGCAGCATGTCCAGAGCAGAAGTCTTGGTATCAAGCTGGATTGCTTTGATTATTCTGATGTTCTTACCTTCAGTTAGATTCTTGGGACTTTCGCAATGAGTCCACGAAACTCGGAGGCTCGAAACAGTATTTATTCTTGTTTGTAAAAGGTTTATTTTACGTGTATTAGTGTTTTGCTCACATGTATGTATGCGCACTACATGCATGCCTGGTGCCTGTGGATGTCAAAAGAAGCTATAGAATCTCATAAGACTGGAGTTACAGATGCTCCTTAGCTGCCATGTGGGTATTGGGAAACAAACCTCCCAGGGCAGTAAACACTCTTAACTACTGACACATCTCACTAGCTGCTAGATTTGTTCTTTTATTATAGCAGGTACTTAGAAGTTGCTTTGCTAAAAGTACTGACTCCCCCTTCAGGCCCACAAGATAACTGAAAGCACCCCTGCTTTCATATTGTGTCTCTCTTTGTCTCTGAACACAGATATGATGGCTATTCAAGGAAGACTACAGTGGCTGCAGATGTAGATACGCCCTGTACCTGGGAAGCAAGAGTCGGAGGATCAGGGATTCAAAGTCATCCTTAGTTATACAGTGAGATCAAGACTGGACTGCATGAGATCCTGTTTCAAAAACAAAACAAACTTGTGAGGCAGAGGCAGGCAGGTAGATCTCTGGAAGCTAGAGGGCAGCTTTGTGTACCTAGCAAGTTCCAGGACAGCCAGAGTTACATAATCAAGAGACCCTGTCTCAGAAAACAAAACAAATCAAAACAACAACAGCAAAACCCCAAACAATCAAAAATCATTTAAGAAGTGTCTATCTAAAAAACAATACTGACACCTGACCTATCTCATTCCTCTTCAAAGCTCAAGGCTAAAAGCCCAAACATAAGTGTAGCAGCATCTACAATGTCTTGTTTCAGAATCCCCAGAAGATATCCAAGGTTACCAGTTGTCTTAGTTACCTTTATGTTGCGGTGACCAAACACCACAATGAAAAGAAAGTTATAAAAGAAAGCATTTAATTGGGGCTCACAGTTTCAGAGGATTGGAGTCCGTGACTGTCATGGCAGGGAGGATGGCAATAGGTAGGCAGGTAGGCATGGTGCTGGAGCATTAGCTGAGAGTTCACATCTTGATCCACAAGCATGAGGCAGAGAGACCTAACTGGGAATTACGAGAGCTTCTGGAATCTCAAAGCCCACCTCCAGTAACACACCTCCTCTAACAAGGGTACAACTCCTAATCCTTTCTAAACAGTTCAACCAACTTGGGATCACACATTCAAAACATATGAGCCTGTGGAGACCATTCTCATTCAAACAATCATACCAGTCATTGCCCTAAACCTGCAAGTCACCTTGGGTTCCAGAAATTGCAGAACTTCTTGATGGGCTATCTCTATGATGGTATCACCCAAGCAGGGGTAATCATCTCATGGGAATCAACTTGTCACCTCTAGCAACAATGACTTCTTCAGGCCACCTTGTAGACCCAGAACTGAGATAATGATTAATCAGGCCACACTGTAAGAAGTGCCTCTTGTCCACTGTCCAAATTCTTCTATTTAAACCTAAATATTATATCAATGCCCTAAAGATGAACTTAGGTTCACTGCACCCTTATCTGTGATAGTTAATTTCAACTGTCAATTTGTCAGGGTCTAGAATCAACTGGGAGATGAGTATCTGGGCATGTCTTGTCACATTCCCTTATGTTAAGTGAGGTGGAAAGATCTACCCACTTTGGGAGGCAGCATTCCCTAGGCAGGGCAACCTGACTCTGTAAGAGTAGGGAAAACATGCTGAGCACTAGGATGCATGTGCTCGTTGCTCTCTTCTTCTGGCTGAGGACGTAACATAATGGACCAGCAGCTTCTAGCTCCTGTTGCCTTTGTACAAATGTTTACAGTGAAAGGGTTAAGACCACTGGCCCCGGAGTCAGAATGGCTAAGTTTGAATTCTGACTTGAGATCTTACTCAAGTTACTTAACTTCCATCTTTGCTCGGTCCCCAGCTTAATCTCCTCACCTTTGGAATGGGGACATGGGGCAGTAATGCCAACACTCATTTAGTGCCTTCTTTCTGTAGTTTAAATAAGGTAATGTAGACAAAAGGCTTAGCATAGTAAGAGCACATAATAACAAATAAATATTAGCTACAGGTAATAATAAAAATAACAATAATGTCTAAAACAGTGATTCTAACCAGTGGGTCATGGCCCCTTTGGGGGTTAAACAACTCCTTCACAAGAGTCACATATCAGATATCCTATATATCAGATATTTACATTAAGATTCCTAACAGTAACAAAATTACATTTATGAAGTAGCAATGAAAATAACTTTATGGTTGGGGATCACCACAACACAAGGAACTGTATTAAAGGGTCGCAGCATTAGGAAGGTTGAAAACCACTGGTCTAAAGCTTCCCTTCTTAATAAAACTTCTGTGGTTATATAAATATTTGGTATATGTACTGCCCAACATGATAGCTGCTAATGTGGTTGAGGAATGGAAATTTTAATTTATTTTAAATTTTTAACATTTTGTGCATATGGATGTTTTTCCTGCATGTATGTCTCTGCATCATATGTGTGTGTTGCTCACAGAGGCCAGGAGAAGGCATCAGATCCCTCAGAACTGGAATTACAGATGGTTCTGAGCCACCATGTGGGTGCTGGGAATTGAACCAGGGTCCTATGGAAGAACCGTGCTCCATAACCATTGAGCCACCTCTCCAGCCCCAGTAGAGAGAATAACACAAGAAAGACAGGAAAGTGGGACTATGCAGGGAAAGTTCCAGTAACAAAAAGTTTGGAGTGACCATAGAATAGAGGGCACAACATTGGTTCTCTCTCTCTCTTTCTCTGTCTCTGTCTCTGTCTCTGTCTCTGTCTCTGTCTGTCTCTCTCTCTCTCTCACACACACACACACAGAGAGAGAGAGAGAGAGAGAGAGAGAGAGAGGAGAGAGAGAGAGAGAGAGAGAGAGACAGAGAGACAGAGAGACAGAGAGACAGAGAGAGAAGAAACTGACCTGTGCCCAAAGTCCACCTTTACATCTTACTACTTGCTTCTTGTTGAAAAGCACATCATTTTGTGCTTCCGTTTCCTTACCATTTCTATGAGCCCAGTAGTGGAAACTACCTGATTGGATTGTTCTGAGAATTAAATGCTTTGTTATTTATATGTGCATGTTATGGGGGGGGGGGTGCGCGCATGCGCGTGTGCATGTGCGCGCGCACCCTGGGTTCTGGAGCTCAAGCTCAGGTCCTGACGCTTACACAGAAAGTACTTTCCCATCTCCTCATCACTCAATGCATTGATTTTTGAGAAGAATCTGAACATTGCTGACACCTCATGTGCACTCAGTGTTTGTTGATCATCTTCGCTGTTGTTATGGTTTGAGTCCAGTGACTCACAGAGAGTCCGAGGCCAAACATAAGTGTAGCTTATGACTGGGGTTGAAATAGCTTCTTCTCTGATACCAAATTAGTAAGCGGCCATTGGGCACACTATAATTTATGAACTTTTTAATATAGGGGTTAAGAGCCAGGCCAGGGCCTCAGCTCTGTCATCAGCTATTGCCTGGGAGAATTTTGCAAAACTTAACTTCTCTGAGCCTCATTTCTTCATGTGTGAGCCTAGAAGATGATAACTGTTATATAATAGAAGCTGTCGGTAAGTGTGGTGCACACGTAATTACAAACACACATCTATACAAGTTGCTGTTCTATTACAGAAAACTTCCTATGAGTTTCCACATCTGGAGGCCTATAGTTCTAAGTACACACTCTTCTAGGCACCATCGTAAGTACATTGTAATAAACCCTGCAGTTCTGGAAACAGCATGTTAGGATCATGCTAATTTCTGCAGCAGATAAATCATAGACTGCCAAGGACTTTACTTAGGAGAATTTTCAGCTCTTATATACTCCATGGCAATGACTCTGGTTCCTTCTGCCTTACAGGTTCTTCCCAAGATAGGCTAAACAGCCTTCTGTGCTCCCACTGATGGGAAAGGAAGATGGGAGGGAGAGCTGTGGGGATCCGGTCATTTCACAGGATGAGGACTCAATCCCATTGCCATGCTTGCTGCAGAGGAGCCTAGAAATGGAAACCAGCTGTGTGGCCTGGAGGAAGACATGGTGGACTTTGTGGGCAGATGGCTGCTATCTGCTGTGTTGGGAATATTATCCCGGTGTATGAGAAAATAGACACTGAAGTTAGGCCCTTTCCCAACATCCTTCACTCTATGGCAGAGTTAGAATTCAAATGCAGATCCCATTAGCTCCAATGTCTTCAGATCTCATAGCTAAGACTGTTTCCCAACATCTTCCACTATATGGCAGAGTTAGAATTCAAATGCAGGTCCCACTCCAACGTCTTTAATTCTTACAGCTAAGACTGTTGACCAAGGATATAGTATTGTCTGTGGACGGAGTATAGCAGTGACATAAGATGAGAGCATAGGGTTGATTTGGATATGAATTCATACAGTTACAATCCATATCATCATATCCCATGATTCATTATATGTATAGAATATATCCTGTGTGACCATGAGGCAGGAGTTGGCTAGGCCAAGTAGTAGTGCCAGGGCTGTGTCTGATGTGGGACTGAGGAGGAATCTGGGTGGCTGGAGTAATGGGGACAGTTGAGCTGGCATTTCACATTCTTTTTCTACTTGACATATTAAGTAACTCTGGCTTCCTTAGTCTTTATAAAGGCATTTATCTTGAGTAAGATATAAGAAGCATATATATGTGGTACAAACAAACTCCTTTGGAGAGTTGAAATTTTTCATTTCTGGACAATTTTATTTTTATTTAATTCTGTGATCTCTTTGCCAACTCTTGGTATTGCAGCTTAATATTAAACTCATCCTTTTGCCTCAAGAAATGAAGTCATGATCAATAGAACCCTTGAAGGAGGACACAGTGGGGTTCCTTGATGTTGTTAATATTGGTCTTCTGGTAGCTGATAAAAGGGGATGCAGGGAAATAATCTAACAAAACAAAGTCTAGGAGAAGAAACAACTGGAGCATGTCAGCTGCAAGAATTTTGGGGGTGCTGGGTGGTACTGTGGTAGACCATGAGACTGTAGAACTGGAGGAGGAAATGTCCACGGTATGTTTTACTTTCGGTAACCTTGACCTCAGACAGATGACAAAAGAGGGACATTTGTGGGAAGGAAGATCACAAGAGAGTGATTTTTATGCTTTGTTGACGCTTGAGGGGTAGACAGGATTGTAAAATGTGGCTTTTATAAAAATCAGAGTGTAGGGTCCCCACTCAACTAGAATGTGGGGATATTTTGGTATGAGATTCATATTACATAGACGGAAAGACTCAACACTATTGTGGTTTAAAAGCACATAGGTTTGTCTCTGTAGCTCACAGTGTGAGTGTGGATGACCCAGGTCAGTAGAGTGACTCTATTCTTTGTTTCCCTCACTGATCCATTCTGTCCTGTACTGTCCAATCTCGTTGACAGTGACTTGCTCTATCTTGGTGACATGCTTATCCTAGACCCAGGGCTTGGAAATGGAAAATATCACTTCCCTACTTTGGAGAAGAATGGTAAATAGATTGATAAATGGTAAAATACAGTCTACAGATGAGTGTTCCTGTTCAATACTCTTGGACTTAGAAGAAGAGAAAGGGTCTTGGTGAGCAGTCTTCCGATTCACTGGACTGCAGTTTGGGCAGGGGAAAAGATTCTTTTAATCCCCATTAATGGTGCTGTGATGTGAGGGGGCTGGAGGAGGATGTGGACAGTGCAAACACCTGTCAGGAATTTAACAGATGATCTGCTAGCAAGAGCCAGAATCCCTTCTCATTGTACCCAAGAAGAATGTGGTGATGGCCCATTGAAACCTGTGGGGATGGAGAAGAGACTCCATCCTCCGATGATTGAAAAGAATGGTTGGAAAATTGGAGCTGTCTTGGGAAGCCGGGATGAAGGACCTGTGCCTATGAAAGAGATCCTGGGTGAGAGAGGGCCAGTTAAACAGTCAAGAGCCTTCTGGATCTCTCTGTGACTATTCCCTGAAGGAACAGGAAGGAAAGACTACAGGCCCCAAACAATGAACTGTTTTGAAATGATTTAGGATCTTCAATGTACGGGTGACTTTTTAAAGAATGAGCTGGTTTGTCTCCTTCTGTTGTGATGAGTGGGACATGGAACTGGGTTACACATCTTGGCTCTGGCTTAGTTTTTTTTGTTTGTTTGTTTTGTTTTTTGTTGTTTTTTTTTTTGTGTGTGGTTTTTGTTTTGTTTTGTTTTGTTTTTTGGAGCTGAGGATCGAACCCAGGGCCTTGCTGAGCTAAATCCCCAACCCCTCGGCTCTGGCTTAGTAAGGAGGAGATTCTCTGGGCGGGGAGGGGGTGCGGGGATGCCGTGGACCTAGGTGAGGTAAGTTTCTCTTGGCATGTTCCCTCTAGCAGCCCTCACCCTCTTGACTCTGTCATTGTTCTTTTAATTCCTGATCTGTCTTCTGTCTCACATATACGATCAGGACAGGAATCCCCACTAGGTAACTCAGTGCTGTGTATAAGGTTCTTAACACATGCTCGACACACAGTATGTGGTCAGTGTCATTCATTGAATTGAATTCTTTTTTTAATTTATTTTATATTTTTCACTAGATTTCTCCCTAATCCCGAAATGGGCCCCCCATCAAGACATCTCTTTTGTTACTCTCCCTCTTCATCCCGTCCCCAACCCACCTCCCTCAAGTTCCAATCTCCCCATCCCCCCAACCCCTGCCCCCAGTTTACCCAGGAGATCTTGTCTATTGTTGCATAAGGCCCTATACAGGATGGTCTGAGATGACTCTCAAGAAGAGGCTGATATCCTGGCCAGAGCAGCCAGAATGCTCCAGTCAAGAGGGGACTCTGTCTGTTGAATCTAAGGGTTTTAGGCAAGGCCTGGCTACCAAGACTTTGCATATCCAGCAACATGTCAGTCAATCAATCATGACTGAGTGCTCAGACTGACAACCTAGCTTAGTACCCTAGCCATTGTGACTCCTCAAAACAGACGAACTTTGTAGACTGGATCTACTCACATCTTACATCCATGGTAACCACACATCTTCCTAGCAGCTCTAGCCTCCAGAGGAGAGAGGAGCCACACCTTTTCATTCCATTCTTATCCTCACTGTTTGCTCTCCAATATCGTTTCTTCCTTGTCTTCCTGGTCCTTTAGATCAGGATAAAATCCCTCCTTCTCTACTTTCTTGTCTCCAAACACGACACATCACTTTCCCTTCCCTGAGAAGGGGTGGTGAGGTGGGAGGCTGTTGAGGGTCTAGTATACCAGGTATTTGGAGATACTTGAATAGAAGCCATCTACCTCAAGCATTTCCAGGCCAATTACCATCCAGCCACCCCTGGAACACCACATTTCCTTGCAAACTTATTTCTTCTGCTGAGCTACCCTTTACCTCATGGGTTCCATTATCTACACACATCCAGGCTGCTCACAGTCACACCTTGGGAAATGTGGCAATGCATTCTGTCTCCCTGTGCCCTCTATGTTGGCTTCGGTGTGCCTGAGGACATCTATGTCACTCTTCAGCCTTGGAGATAGATCTTAGTGACAGAGTTTTCCATCACTTTATTTAGGCTGCCCACAAGTTTTCTCCTCAGACTCATGTGAACTTTTTTGAATGTATCTAATAGTTCTCTAAGTACTGAGTCCCTAGGAAAGCTTTTGCCTTACACAAGGCTCTCAACAAATGTTGGAGTAGATAACTGACCAAGCGAGCTTAGGAAAGAAATGAGGGCTTAGTCTACGTTTATGGTCTGAGGTAATAACCTGGCTTAATCATTTGGACAAACCCTATTGACTGAGTAAGGAAGCTTTGAACTCTGTTTTCCTGCAGTTGCCTATGTAGGTTTGATGGGTGGCAAACTCTAGCATTGTTAGTAACTTTAGAGATGGTCATTTGATTCAATGAGGACTCGCTGTGCTTGATCCCTGGCTGACACTATTGGGTCACTGGGCCTTATAAAGAAATACATAATGAAATGGGAATCTGGAGGAAGGGCCTGAACTGAGATTTAATAAGAATCAAGCATGGACCAGTTCATCCATAGAGAAGAGCCAAAAATTGCCTTCATATCCAAAAGTGTCAGGAGAGGTTACCATAATTCACAGATGATTGCTTCAAGAATAATGGCCTCTGGATTCCTTTTTTGTGACATATCTAAAATAGTTTTTTTTTTTAAATTAAATGTATTACAAAGAAAAGTCATTACCTTATCCAGTCCTCCAAATACGGGACCAAGGGACCATTTTCTGTCTGTTAAAGACTAGATTAGAAGGGGAAAGGCCACCATGTATGAGCATACGGTCCACAGAATATTACTTATGCACTTGCTAAGACGAAGACAGGCTTCTTAAGGAGCTGTGAAGCATTTTTCCACAAGAGGGAGATTTTTAAAGCCTAGACTTCTCTGAAGATCCTGGGGTGAGAAGCTGAGTGAGTCTCTGGATACTGTTTCTGAGACAGGATTAGGTAAAGATTGGATATTGTGCTGAGTCAGGATGGCTCAGCATTTGGATGTCCATAGTATAAACGAGTGTAGCAGAAGAAGTTCTAGTGCATGATGGGTAAGAAAGCAGTGGTCACACAAAGATGATTATGTCTGCATTTTTCCATTTATATATCGAAGTTGAATTTATCCAGCTGGAACCACAAGGCTTTCTCAATACAAGCTGATTTTTGCTCCTTCAATCTGGATCATTTTAAATTGATTCACTAATTGGGTTTAACACATGTTAAACATCTCAGTTTCAATCATGCTAAAGCCCCACCTTCCCATCTCCCACCACCCCTGTGATTATGAACCACACACAGGATCAGTGGCCTGCAAAGCCTGCAAAGGCCGTGCACTGAGAAACTACAGGATGGTTCATTAACGCAATCGCAACCAAGTTAAATTCAGGATAAAGCTGGGGGTGACTTATCTTGAGCAAAAGCAGAATTCATGTGTGCCTCCACACAAGTGACTTCTCACAGCCAATGTCAGGAAACTGCTCTCTCTAGCACAACCCTAGCGTTCACTGAAAGAACGTATTTATTTGGTTTGCTCCTTGCCTCTCATTTATTAAGAAAAACCAATGGATATCACTTCGCATTTGAGCACACCTGGAGCCTCATTGTGACTGATGAAAGCAATTCTCCTGCCACAGTGGCTTGCAAACTTTCATGTAAACCCGAAGCACTTGCTGAGACTCTGCTAGCTGCCCTGTCCCAGACATATTGAGCCCTTGTTGTTTTGTTTTTTAAATTACTTTTCTAATGCAGTGTGTGTGTGTGTGTGTGTGTGTGTGTGTGTGTGTGTGTGTGTTGCATTCGATATGGATGCCCATCACAAAGGCTAGAAGAACAGAGGCTGTAAGTGTTGTTTATGCTTAGACACCATGACAATGGTATAGATATCTGGCTCAGACCAAGATGGCTAATCATGGACCCAGGGTTGGGGCAGGCACGGTTGTGGGCAGGACTATGAATCAGAAAAAGAAAAAAAAAAAAAAGAAAGAAAGAAAAGAAAAGAAAGAAAAACTGGCTAATTCCTAATGTCTGGGGAACTCAAAAGTAGACAGTAGTAAAATCTGTTATATAACTGTTCCTAGGAAAATGCCACTTTGGGTGTGATCCTTAAGGTCATGGACCTGAGACTTTGCCAGCTTGCTTGTGTGTATTGAAAGGGAAAAATCAGTAGCCATCTTGAGAGACACTCCCCACCCCCACCCCCTTCCTCTAAAGGTATTTGATGACAAGCAGTTTTTTAACTGAGTAGAAGTTGAACTCATGGGAAGATAAGGCTGAAACAATAAATCTATATATCCTGGACTTGGCAAAACATGATATGGGGAGTAACGGACTCAACTGACCAGAAGTTGAACTCAGGGGAGAGTAGGACTGGAACAATAAATCTGAATGTGTGTATCCTGGGTTCAGCAAAAGCAGGACATAGGGAGTAAAAAATTTATGTCTCTGTAGATACCCTGAATCCTGTTAGCCATCAGTAACCTCATGCTTATAGTTCAGCCAGTAACTTCAAAGAACTGCCTCACCCCTAACCCCCTCGCCAATCCCAAGCTGATGTAAACCTTTCCTATATAAACCCCTTCAAGTGGACCAAGTCCCAGGCTTGCTTGTTTTGTTATTTAAAAAAACCTCTGTGGGCTTGCATTGGATATCAGCTCTGTGGTGGTCTTGCTTGGGTGTCTTGTGACCTGGGCACAACGGTATCTCTGCCTGTAGACCTGTGTACCTACTTCCATGCAGCCTGTGTGCCAGTTTGTGTGTGTGCCTGTGCCAGCCTGTATTTGGCCCTTGCGTTATGGTGTGTGCCTTGGTGCCTGCCAGAGGCTGCCCGCCTAGTGGCCTGTATGCTAGTAAATAAACTAAGTCTTATCTTCCTTCAATTGCTCATATTCTCTTCAACTGTACAGCCTCCTGAGACCCTTTGCTATTCTTGACGTCAGAGATCAGACCTCACAGAGTGTGCCTGGTGTCCTCTTTGATCACGCTCCACATCATTTTTTTGAGGCAGAGTCTCTCCTTGGAGTTGGAGCTCATGTTTTTGTTTGTTTGGGTTTTCTAAGCTGGCATCACTGAGCCCCAATGGTCCTACTGTTTCTGCTGTCACCCCCTTACAGGTACATGTGAGACCATGCCAGGCTTGTTATGTGGGTGTTGGAAACCAAACTCAGGATCTTATGGTACTACGGGCAAGTGCCTCAGGATCTTATGGTACTACGGGCAAGTGCCCTTACCCATCCAGCCATCTTTCCAACTCCAGCCTTTGGCTTCTTAAGACAGATTTCACTCTGTGACTCAAGGTGACTTCAAACTCAAGATAAACTCAAGAAACTGAGATGTTCTAATTCAACAAAATTTATGGAAACTCAATTCAGTAGGAGCAGTGGAAAGCTATGGTAGTCAATCCAGTGATGGTGTCTCTTGTTCTGCAGCTGTCTCATGGAAGAACTTCCAGTGACCTTGGCAATCAAGAAGTAGCTCACATCTGGCACAGTCTCTGGAGTAAGGGGCTATTTGAGGTTTTGACAGTCACCCTTTTAGATCTTGTAAGTCTATATCACCATGCTGTAGTGACACTTGTTTCCTTACTTCCAACTCCCACTATGCATGAAGGGCCCTAACAAAGCAGTTGGTGAGGGTGGAGTCATCACAGATCGATGGAAGTTGCTCCAGAAGTTCAGGAGATGAAAGGCAGGCAACCATTAACCTCACCTTCCAAGACCTGAAGACTATACTGGGTAGGTGTGTCAATCAGTGGCTTCCAATGGCTCGTGTCTTCCATGGCTCAGAAAGTCTACCCCAAGGAGCAGTAACCCCATGAACTCCAGTTCTCAGCATCCTCTCCCAATCTCCAACACACATCTTTTGCTTTAGAAGAGGCGTACAATGATTCCTCAGCCTTCTCCTTAGCTCCAGATTGACAGCTTCCATGGCCCAAAGGGAAGTCAGAGAGAGCCTTGCCTTTCCCTGGGGGCCTGAATTCATTTCCGATGATTCCGATGACAGAGCAATTTATGTTCCAAGGCACTGGCAAAAACAATGGAAAAGCCTGACACGAATAGAAACAATCAACAAGCTCAATGGGGAGAGTCAAGGGAGGAGGGCATAAAAGACAGGCTATTAACCAGTCACGCCCCGGGGCCACAAAGACTGTGCATGTACCCTAGGCTCACTGGCAGCTGAGCAATGGCATCAAATGCCGCACACTGTGGAAAAACAGATTTCAATGGAGCAGCCCAGAAAAGTCACTGAGCAAACAGATGAGCAAACAATTGCAGGACATCAGTACCTGGATTGGCTATAACATCTCTCTACAGTCCAGTTTTAAAACAGTTACAAGAGAAGTATAGAAATAAGAAAGTGTGGTACACACACACACACACACACACACACACACACACACACAAGAAATTAGACAACAGAAACCACCTTTGCAGGGGCTGAGATGATGATAAAACAGACAAGCAAAGATTCCAAAATAACTATTATAAATATTTTTCGGAGATGATACACAGTGGGGCTGCAGAGATGGCTTAGCACATTTGAGAGGCACAGTGGGGCTGCAGAGATGGCTTAGCACATTTGAGCGCTTGCTGCACAAGCATAAGGACCTGAGTTCGAATCCTCAGAACTCACATAAAAATCTGGGCATGGCTGTGTACCTATGACCCCAGCACTGTGGGGCAGGCAGAAATGGGGGGGAGGTGTGTCCCTAGGCTTTCTAGCCACTGATCTGGCTCCAGGATCGGCAAGACAGCCTGTCTCAAAGGAATAAGGTGCAGAGTCATAGAGTAGAATACTTGACTCTTCCAGCCTCCATGCAGACGTAGGCATATATGTCCCCCATTATGTATATTGCACACACACACACACACACACACACACACACACACACACAGAGAGAGAGAGAGAGAGAGAGAGAGAGAGAGAGAGAGAGAGAGAGAATTAAAAATAATAAAGGACACTATGCTTAAAGATTAAAAAGATAAGATGAAAATGCCTCATTAAATAAAGAATATCAATAAGGAGATAGAAGTTATTTTATTAAATCACAAATTGCAGTGCTGTGATTGAAAGATAAACACGAAATGAGAATCTCAGGCTGGGCTCATAGTATGTTGAACTGACAATAGAATATACTTTAAGACTGGGAGAAATTTAGTAATTCTGGTTGATTAAAAACAGTAGGGAGAAAGCATGATGAAAACCAACAGAGACTCAGAAAAAGTTGGGGCACTATTAAATTCATCACCATACACAAAATGAGAGCACCCAGAGAGTAGAAATAAAAAAGGAACAGAAAAAAAATGTGCACAGAAATAATGACCACAAAACCCCCACATTTGATTCCACTAATCTATACATAAGAAGCTCCGTGAACTTCGAGGAAGACAAAGAAAACAAGGAGCCATGCTCAATCAGTAAGTCGAACTATTAAACATCAAAGAAGGAGACCTTGGAGTCAGGAAGAAAAACTGAATCATCATCAGGTACAGTGAATCCAGAAACCATCATCCATTAATTCTCCTCAGAAACAACAGAGTCGAGACAGCAGTGGGATGCTGCCGTCAAAATGATGAAGGAGAAACACCTCCAGCCGGTAATCACAACCAGAAAGGGCATCACTCAAAAACAGAGCAGAAGCCGGCAGTACACAGTCCATGGAGGCTTTCGAGGGTACGGTCGTCTCTGCAAGATCCTACAGCGGTGGGGACGCGTCAGCACGTGATCATCAGCCATCGGAGGCACTGCACGGAGACTGAATGGCCACATAAAGTGAACTTCGGATAATAATGACGTTCTAGTGCAGAGCCCCAACTGTGGCTGTTGTAGAGCCATGATGGAGAACATAGCCTTGTGGGAGCCTGTGTGTCTGTGGGGACAAGGGCTTGACAGGAAATCTCTCTGTGTGTTTTTCCCTCTACTTTGCCGTGAACATAAAGCTGCCCTAAGAATTAGTTTTTGAAAATATAAAAAAAACAAAGCAAGATAAAAGCCCCAAAACTTGAAATGATAAGAGGAAAACATTTCAAAACAGCCCTAGGCAAGTATTTCTGAAAATCTCTCCAATAGGTAAGGAAATAATAGCAAGACCTGGAAAATGGAATTGTATAAAATTTAAATACTTCTGCTGACAAGCTTGACCACATGAGTTTGAGCCCTGAAAGTCACGTGATGGAAGGAGAGAGATGACTCCTTCAAGTTGTCCTCTGATCTCCACCCACTCACTCTCAGCACATGGGTATACACATGTGCATGCACACACGCAAATAAAATCTAATTAAAAAATTTAAAGCCTAAAAATTATTAGGGATAGCAAAACAACCCAGTATACAATAGAGTGGAGAGACAGCAAACACAACAAGAATGGAAATTCCAGCTATTTATCCAATAGGTATTAATATATACAATACATAAGGAACTCAAGAAAATCAAAACCCATCCCGAAATAATCCGTTCATTCCATACGCAAATGAATTGTGAACCCTTTTCAAAAGAAGTTCAAATGACTGATAAATACATGCTCAATATCCCTAGCCATGGGGTATTGTTGTTTGTTTTGGGGTGGGGTATGGAACCAAGCGGCTGTGGGACGCAGGTAGGAGAGATTCATCCTGACCGTGGGGTGGGCAGGACCAGAGAAAAACTTCCTGCTACAATGGGGGAAATACATATTAAAACTATACTGAGACCTCCCCCTGAACCCTAGTCAGAATGGCTACCATCAAGAGAAAAAACAATAAATATTGGTGAAGATTGAGGCAAGATAGGAATTCTTCTATATTGTTGTGAGAAAGCAAATTAATCCAGATGCTGTGGAGATGAATATGGAGGGCCCAGAATTTGAACTCAAAGGTATTAAGGTCAACATGCCAAGGATACCAACCACATGCCCATACTTGTCATGGTGCTGTTCAAGTCAACATGCTAGGTATCTTACTTAGGGTTTCTATTGCTGTGAAGAGCCACTATGACCATACCAACTCTTATAAAGGAAAATATTTAATTGGGGCTGGCTTCCAGTTCAGAGGTTTAGTCCATTATTGCTATGGCGGGAAGCCATGTGGTGGTATGTAGGCAGACATGGTGCTGGAGAGGTAGCTGAGAGTTCTACATCTGGATCAGCAGGCAGCAGGAAGAGAAACACTGGGCCTGGTTTGAGTATCTGAAACCTCAAAGTCCACCCCTCTACCGTGACATACTTTCTCCAACAAGGCCACACCTACTCCAGAAAGGCCACACTTCCTCATAGTGCCACTTTCTATGGGCCTATGGGGCCATTTTTATTCAAACCACCACATTAGGAATAACACATGACCATATTTGTCATGGTGCTGTTGACAATAGCCAACCTGTAAAATGAGAAGATGAGTGGATAAAGAAATATGGTCTGTACACATAGTGGGGTTTTATTTAGCCATAAAGAACAGAAATCATATTGATTGGAAGAAAATGGATGGGACTGGCAATCACTTAAGCAAAATAAGCCAGACTCAGAAAGACAAATGTCACATGTTTTTACTCATATGTGGGGACTAGAAAAAAAATAAAGGACAGTGCTCAGGAAGAATAGGGGGGTTAGGGTCATGTTTAAGAGGGTAGTGGGGCTAAATGTAATAAAAGTGCATTCATGGTATTCATGTATGAGATTGTCATAATGAGACATGTTACTTTCTACAACTAATATACATCAATAATAAAACAGCAAGTTAATATAAAACTTTGGTGCACCTGTTGCTGCTGTTGTTTTGATCTTACTATGTAGCCCTGGCTGGCCTGAAACTTACTATGTAGACCAGGCTGGCCTCAAACTCACAGAGATCCACCTGCCTCTGCCTCCCAAGCGCTGGGATTAAAGGTGTGTGCTACCAGGCCTGGCAAACATTTTTAACATTGATCTATTTGGGGTAGTGTGTATGGGTGTGTAGAGATCGGGGGGATGATTTGTGGGAATTGCTTCTCTCCTTCTACCACATGGGTCCAGGGACCTGTCAGCAAACACCTTTACCTGCGGAGCCATCTTGCCAGCCCCAAACACTCTTTTTTGCACTTTACAATAAAAATAGTATTGCTTTGGTTCCATACAACTTCAATAAAGCAAATTTCCTTATATAAATAAAGAAAAAATCATATAAATGTGTTGGGTTTCTTAGTGTATGCAGTAGTTGTGTCTACATTAATCAATGAACAATAGCAGTATGTCTAAAATGATCTACATGGCCACGTGGCAGTGGCACACAGCTTTAATCCCAGCACTCGGGAGGCAAAACCAGGTGGATCTCTGTGAGTTTGAGGCCAGTCTGGTCTACAGAGTGAGATCCAGGACAGGCACCAAAACTACACAGAGAAACCCTGTCTCGAAAAACCAACACACACACACACACACACACACACACACACACGATCTACATACCTTAATTCAAAAATAGTTTGTTAGGGTCTGGAATTAGAGAGTACAGTAGCTGGAATCCCAAATACTGAGGAGATTGAGGCAAGAGGATTCCAAGTCCAGTGCCTACCAGGAATCCACATTGAGTTCAAGACCATCCTGGCCAAATCCTGTCTCGAAAGAAAATTTATCTGGAAATATAGGTCAGTGGTAGAGTGTTTGCTAAGCATGTATGAGGTACTAGGTTCAATTGCAGACAAGTAAACAAACAAACAAACAAACAAACAAGCTTTGATGTTAAAAACTTAATGCAGGAGTTGTGTTATAGATACATCAGTTGGTAGAGGCTCTGTAACTCTGCATTTTGATTAATTGTGGTTTTTCTATAAGGGTCTCCATCTGTTGCAAAGAGAGGTTTCCTTGATGAGGGGTGAATGAGGATAAATACTTATATTTATTTAGTAATTAATAAATATTTATTAATTTAGGGATTATGCTGATTTAGTGAAGTGATGGTTACCAAGATCCATGATTTCACTAGCCCTGGGTTTTAAGAGAAAAAATTGAGTAGAGGACTGGGAGATGGCTCCGTGGATAATGTTCTTGCTGTGTGAGTGTGGCACTGCTGTTTTGAACCCCAGCACACCAAAAAAGCTGGGAGGGTGAGTGGCCTATGTGTCAGCCAGCTGCCAGGGTACAGAGACAAGCTGTCTCTAGGGCAAGCTGGCCATCTAGGCTAGTGAAATCAGTGAGCTCTGGGTTCAGTGAGAGACCCTGGCTTACTCAACAAAGTGGAGAATAATCCAGGTAGATTCCTGACATCAGCCACTAGGCTCCACATTCTTGTGTTCACACGTGCAAGCACACTCACACATACATATGTTCACATACACGTGAACACACGTGCACACTCATCACACATGCACGTGCCAAAAAAAAAATCAGAGAGATTTATCTACTAGATGTCTGGGGGAGGAGGAGATGAAAAATGAACATCATGAAACAAACAACAAAAACAGAGAATGAAAACTTGTAAACAACATTCAAACCAACTACTAACCAACCAACCAACATAACCAAATACAGAATGATTTGTGTTTGGTTTCATTTTTCAATTGTACAGGGAGAGATTCCCAGATCCATACTTGGTGAAGTTTAGCCACAGCTGATGCTGATTTGTGGGTGGGGTGGCTGAGGTGATCTTGGTTTGATGAATTGGATGGGGCTGAATCTTGGAGAGGGTGCTGATCTCACCCAGCAATGTGCCATCAGGACTCAAGCCTTGGTGGATGTGTGCTGATCTACACATACCCACATGTTGAAAACATAGTTGGTCTAGTTACTATACTCTTGCGATGATGAAATGTGCTGAACAAAAGCAGTTTAAGGGAAGGAAGAGCTTATTCGGCTTACAGTTCTAGACCACAGCCCATCATTTGGGGGAAGTCAAGGCAGGACCTCAAACGGCTGGTCACATCCCATCCTGTACTCAAGAGCACCCATGCTGCCTGCTTGTATGCCCATCTAGTTTTCTCTCGTCCTATACAGTTCAGGACCTTCTGCTCAGGGAATGGTATTATTCACTATGGGCTGGGTCTGTTTCCATTAATTAATAATCAAGACAACCACCTACGGCATGCTCTCCAGTTTAACCTGATCTAAGTTCTTCAGTTGAAACTCTCTTCCCAGGTAATTCTAGGTTGTAGCAGGTAGACATTTAAAACTAACCCACAAGTGTGAAACCAGAGAGGGGGATCCCCAACATCCACGCTTCTGTTGCCCCTGTTTCTTCTCTGGGTCTCTACCGTTGAGGATCCCCAATTAACCTTGCAGATTTCTCAGTTCTCTCCGTGGGTTTTTCTGACCCTCCCACTCATATTACAAAGGCGAATCCAGGCATTTCTGTGGTTAAATTTGGGGAGACAGTTTCACTTCAGCAATGTTTATAAGTAACAGACCCATTTTTCAAGGCCATTTGCTTAGCTCAAATCAAGTCTAATACTAAAGCAGGTGCAACTGCAGAGATGAGATATGGTGACATGTACTTGCCAAATCAAAGCCATGGTAATGTGTTGTAAAAAACAAAACAAAACAAAACAATGTTTTTGTTTTTTTTTTTTGGTTTTTCGAGACAGAGTTTCTCTGTGTAGCTTTGCGTCTTTCCTAGAACTCACTTGGTAGCCCAGGCTGGCCTCGAACTCACAGAGATCTGCCTGCCTCTGCCTCCCGAGTGCTGGGATTAAAGGCGTGCGCCACCACCGCCCGGCCAAAACAATGTTTTTAATGAAGGAAAAAGCTTCCCACCAAAGGTCAAGTTCTTTCTGCAAAATTAATTTTTTTTCCTACAAGATTAATAGGGTTTGGACTGAGACTCCAAGAAAATATTTGACACAGCAAAAATCTGAGTTATGATAGAAGAAGACAGAAATAAAACAAAACATGCTGAAGAACAGTGACGGAGGCCCTGAATGTTTAACATAGATTAGTGTGTTTCTCAGATCCTTGTACCATTAAGTCCTAAAGGAAAGGCAGGGTTCACAATATTAAGAGCCCGTATGTAGTCTCAGGCTTAGAGCGAAACACAGGCATGCCTCATCGTGACGTGGCTTCCGGTGTGTGATTTAACATTTTGTGTCTTTGCCCTTCACAGGTCAAGGAGGGATGCTGTCATCTGTTTGTGTAGACTAACTGCAATGCGTGAGACAGTTGTAAAATATGGAGAATAATACCCGCTAGGAGCCCATTCCTCCATGAGGGCAGCATGTTTCTCAGGACTGCATCTCTACATATTTAATATGTACAGTGACCTTGGAAATAGCCCCCCCACCCGCACCCCAGCTCTGAGCTGTTCTCTTGCCTACAGCTGCACCTTGTTCTTCTGTTGTCTTTGTCAATGGATAGGCTACTGTGTACTGATTCCAAGAAGGCTTTCATCCAGGTTTTCTGTACCCGAAGACAAACATGATTTATCACCATCTCATTTAATCTAGAGAATAGAATGATCTCATTGTCTATGAGATGACGTGAAGACAAGGAGTGCATTCGCCCAGTCCTTCAGCAACTTGTCCAAGCTGTTTCCCTCAGGGCAGGTGCTGTGCAAACCCTAAAGGGGCACCATTCCCCTTTGGGAAGGAGCTTTAGTTCCTTGGAGAGGAGGAAGAGGGGGCTCAATAATCCCCCCTTTAACATGCCTTTCTGTTCTAGTACATGTATCCCAGAGATACCCCAGCAGGCATATGAACTCTCCACATAAAACTCTTCACTGGGGAATAGCTCCAGGATATATCTCTTGGAGATGAATAACATCAGTGCCATTCCCATGCTTGCTGGGGAGGAAAATTCCCTGGAATTAAAGCTTAGCTCTTAACAATATGAATGCCCCTGTACATTAATTAACCTTGTCACACATATGCTTGGGTAATGGGGCTTTTTATTTGTGTTTGGGTACAACCCTAAGAATATAAAGAACCAGGGAGAAATGTCACCATGAAGGGACCAGAGACTCCAAAAGATTAGAGCTTTGGCTTACTGTCATCTTCCTGGGGCTTGGGAGGTAGCACAGATCACTACTGTCTCACTTACCTTGTGACCACAAAGTGGGGTCCAAGTTAAACACGCCAAAAGACACCTTGCCTTGCTGAACTTGTTCTTTGGGATTTGGAAATGCAGACTTGGAAGTAAAATGGGATGAAAAAAAACAAGAGGTTTGTGATTTTGTGATTTGAATATTTGAATGATAGATGTCGCTTCATTGTCTCGGGCATTTGAATACTTGGTCCCTTGCTGGTGGCCTTGTCTTGGGGAGGCTTAGGAGGTTTGGCCTTGCTGGAGTAAGTGTATAACTGGCGGGGGGAGGGGGGGCGCTTTGAGCTTTCAAAAGCCGTATGTTATTCCCTGTAAGCATCCTGCATGTGGTTTGAGATGTAAGCCCTCTACTCCCAGCTTCCAGCTCCAGCCACCATGTCTATGCCTGCTGTCCCTGCCATTGTGGGCCCAAGCTCTCTAGAACCATAAACCCCAAATAAACTCTTTCTTCTATAAATTGCCTTGGTCATGATGCTTTATCACAGCAATAGAAACCCTAAGACAAGGCTTTAAGATAGTAAAAAAAAAAAAAAGTTACAAATTTTGCTATATACTGTATAGTGGATCACGATATAATTTTTTAAACAGAGAAATAAAAGAAGGAAAGGAGGAAAGGAAAGGAGATAAAGAACACAGGCAATGGTGGCAATGCAGTATTATGAAACTGTTGGTACACTGCTTTTGTACACTGGTTTAATAAAACTCTGATTGGCCAGTAGCCAGATAGGAAGTATAGGCGGTTTAAGCAGACAAGAAGAATTCTGGGAAGAGGAAGGCTGAGTCAGGAGATGCCAGCCTGCCGTCCAGAGAGCAGCATGTCATGGCACACAGGTAAAGCCACAGAACACATGGCAACATATAGATTAATAAAAATGGGCTGAGTTTAATTATAAGAGCTAGTCAATAGTAAGCCTGAGCTAATGGCCATAGTTTAAAAATATTATTAGCATGTGTGTGTTTATTTGGGGCTTAGTGGCTGTGGGACCGGTGGGTGAGAGAGATTTGTCCTGACCGCAGGCCAGGCAGGACACAAAAAAATTTCAGCTACAGTACATTCTAAGTGATTGGAACTTTTGCTGTAGCTCAGAACCAGAGTTAATAATACACCTTGAGGTTCCTTAAGACTGCAATTCCACTATGCACTCAGTCTCTTTGCCAAACCTGCCTTTAAGAGAAAAATGTAACTATCAACTTACTTGCTTTGAGTTTTCCATGTAATGAACTTTGACAACCTAAGCTAATTGACAGCTGTAATCTGAAATCATGTACTCTGCCATGCTCCTGACCTAGAGTGAAGTATGTGTATCACTTAGTGAAAGTAGCAAAAGAAAAAAAAGTATTTAAAAGCCATCTTATAAAAGGAATATCCACCATAAATAATGAATGCAACATTACTTGGTAAACAATGATGTTTGTAATGTTTGTTTTTTCGATGAACTGGGGTCATTGAGACTCTTGTAAAAGTCATTTGGGACTTAATCCCTTGTAAAACTCTGTTAAGAATTTCCATAAAATATCCCTGATTCCTTCCTCATGTGACGATTTCTGTATTGTTCAATAGATATAAGGGCGAAGCCTTTTGCCAGGGACAGGGACAGATTCATAGACAGCCTTCAATTGGGCGCAGACTCAGACTCACACAACCATCAGATGACAGAAGACACAGGGAGCATGTAATGGAGAATTCAAATGTGAACTCACTCTTGTTCACTGATGTCAAGGGGAAGGGCTTTGATTTCTTTCCTTAATGCAACACTGGCATATTATTGGCAACTTGAGTGTATTATTAATGAGTTAAAATCTAGTGGGATTTGGCAATGACTAGAAACTAATCACGAACACAGTAGATATTTATCTGACTGTGCTAATAATCATGTAAGTGTGAATCATATAGATGACAATTAAAAGACAGATTGTCATATGGAATAAAAAGTGAGACCAAACTATATGTTCCCTATATGGATTCAAGTAGCTGAAAAGTAAAGGAATAGAGAAATGTATACCAGGCTAACACCAATCACATACAAGACAATATGTTCTGTTAACTTCAAACAAAGCAGATGTCACAGGAAGTCAAAATATCAATGATAAAGGTGGGCACCACCTAATGGTTTCCCCGTGATAGGCATTCTAATAAGACACCACCACCAACAAGGCATCACCAACATAATGGCATGTCAAAATGTGGGAGGTAAAAACCAACAGAACTGAAAGAAATCAGTCCACTCTTAACAGCTGAAGATTCTAACACCGATGTTAAGTAATTAGCCAGTGCTGGGGCAGGGGAGTGAACTCGCGTGGTAAAGTCCCTGCTGTGGAGGCATGACCCCCTGTTTGACCTCCACAACCTGTGTGCAAACACTGGTTGTACTGGTGTGTGCTTGGATTGAAAAGGTTCAGACAAGAGGCTCTCTGGGTAGCATTGTAAGTTCCAGGTAAACATAAGAAGCCCTGTCTCACAGAAGAAGGTGGGGACAACTGAGGAAGACACTTGATGTTGTCCTTTGACCTCCACACATGCACATGTGCACACTCCCACCAAAAGTAAATAAGTAAGTATAAATTTACAGATGAAATAAGTAAAAAAAAAATCTGTAAAGATATAGCTGAATCAAAGAATTAATTGCAAAAATGTGTATCATACAGCTAAAGCAGTGCTCAGAAGACATTTTAGTCAGCTTTCCCTCACTGTGGCAAAGTACCGGAGATAAACAACTCAGTGGGAGGAAAGTGTTCATGCTGACTCATGCTTACTCCATTGTAGCCCAAATTCTAATTGGTTTTAATAATAAAAACCCTGAGTCAGATATCGGGGTAAATGCTGAAAGATCAGGGAGACAAAGGAGCAAGCCATCTCTTACCTCACCAACTCCTCAGCTGAAAAGGGACTGAGCTCCTGTCTCTGCCCACTGTATATTCCTCTCTCTGCCCAGCCATATCACTTCCTGTTTCTTCTCCTAGTCTGGGATTAAAGGCATGAAATTAAATCCTAAATGGTGGGATTAAAGGTGTGTGCCATCATTGCCTGGCCTCTATGGTTAACTAGTGACTAACTCTGCACTCTGATCTCCAGGCAAGCTTTATTTGTTAGAGCACAAAGTATCACCACACTCCATTCTGTTGCTCTTTACATCACTATGGGAGCACATGGTGTGAAGGCAATACAGACCACCCTCTGTACTCAGTAGGGCCACCCTCTTAGACCACCTGCTGTACTCAGTTCCAGGAAGGACCTCAGGAATGTGCCATGACAACTCAAACAGATACAGAGCAGTATGCTTCTGCAGACATTCTGTCTGCAGTTTATGGCCCTTGAAGATATCTAGATAATCCTGCTGAGCAGTCCAGATAATCCTGCTCAGTAAGTTGTGGTTCTCCACCAAAAAGTCTAATCCAATGGTTTCAAATGTGGTTTCATGCCCAAAGTCTAGACCAATAGTTTAAAAAAAAAATCATCTTGCCTCATATCTCTTCTACCCAACCCCAAATTGTTAAAGCATGTAATTCCCAGCTTGCTGTTTTTCCCTATAAAAACTCTCTACACCTGGGCTCTCAGCCACTGCCACATTTCCCTCCATCTGCTTGGTGGTGGCCTAGGTTGAACCTGACAATAAAAGGACCCTTATGTGCTTGCATTGGAAACCAGCTCCTTGGTGGTCTCTTGGGGTTTCAAGAAATGGGTACAACAGGGGCAGAACAAACAACTCCTCACCTTATGTGAAGCAAAGAGAAGGGTATTTGGAATCCCAGCATGCCCTTGAAGAGCGTGCCTCTCATTAGGCCCACCTTTTAAGATTCCTCCCACAAGCACCAGGGGCTGAGGACAATGCCTTTTACATGTGGTCCTTTGGGGGATAAAAGTCATAGCAGAGGAAAACCTAGATCCTTAAATGTTCTTACATTTTAAGTGACATCTGTGATCAATAACCCAAACATTTGCTTTAAAAAGTGAAGAAAATGAGAGCAGTATAAGCCTAAGGTGATGAGAGGAGGTAGAGGAGGAGGAGGAGGAGGAAGAGGAGGAGGAGGAAGAGGAGGAGGAGGAGGAGGAGGAGGAGGAGGAAGAATTTAAAAACAAAAATCAGACTAGAAATCAATAACATTCAAGAGGACACTGGAAAGTACCAACAAACTCCAAAACTAGCCCTTTTAGGAGACTAAAAGCTTATTAAACTTTAAGTCACACTATCCAAGGGAAGCGAGAGAGAAGATAGATTGCCAATATTAGAGATGGCTAATGAGCTACCATTATTGTTTCCTTTGATCCCTGAAAGATAACAGGGGGTTATTATGAAGAATTCTACTCTTTTTTTTAAAATTTATTTTTAAAAAGTTTTTTTTTTTAATTTTACATACCAATTCCTGTTTTCCCTCCCTCCCCTTTTCCCCCCACCTCCCTCCATCCCACCCCCATCCACTCCTCAGAGAGGGTAAGGCCTCCTCCCTTAGGGAGTCAACAAAGTCTGACGTACTAAGTTGAGGCAGGACCAAGCTCCTCCCCGCTGTGTCTAGGCTGAGCAAGGTGTCCCATCCTAGGGAATGTAGAACTCTACTTTTACAAAGTTGCTAATGCTGATGAAATGAGTCACTTTCTTAAATGATAAGAACAGTCAGAATTCTCAAGGGGGCATAAACAAACTGGTAAGTTTTTTTTTAATTAAAATTTTTCCATTTATTTTAATACCAACCACAGTTTCCCTTCCCTTCTCTCCTCCCATTTCCCCACCTCCCTTCTCTCCCCTACATCCACTCCTCCTCCATCTCTATTTAGAAAGGGGCAGACCTCCCATGGGAGTCAACAAAGCATGGCACATCAAGTTGAGGCAGGACTAAGCTCCTTCCCCTGTATCAAGGTTGGGCAAGGCACCCCAGCATGGGGAACAGGTTCCCAAAAAGCCAGCTCAGGAGCCAGGGACAGATCCTGATCCCCCTGTTAGGGGCCCCACAAATAGATCAAGCTGTACAACTGTCACACACATGCAGAGGACCTAGGTTGGTCCCATACAGGCTCCCTAGCTTTCAGTCCAGAGGCCATGAGCTCCTACGAGTTCAGGTCAGCTGTCTCTATGGGTTCCCCTGTCATGACCTTGACCTCCCTGGCTCATATAATCCTTCCTCTCTCTCTTTAACAGGACTCTCAAAGCTGAGCCCAGTGCTTGGCTGTGAATCTCTGCATTTGCTTCCATCAGTTACTAGATGAAGGCTCCCTGATGACAATTAGGGTAGTCATCACCAATTTGATTACAGGAGAAGGCCAGTTCAGGCATCCTTTCCACTATTGCTAGGAGTCTTAGCTGGGGTCATCCTTGTGGATTCCTGGGAGTTTCCCTGGCATCAAGTTTCTCCCTAACCCCAAAATGCCCTGCCCCACCATCCACACACCTATGAACACCTGATTTTTGACAAAGAAGCCAAAATTATACAATGGAAAAAAGAAAGCATCTTTGACAAATGGTGCTGGCATAATTGGATGTCTGCATGTAGAAAAGTGCAAATAGATCTTTATGTATCACCTGGTACAAAACTCAAGTCCAAGTGGATCAAAGACCTCAACATAAATTCAGTTACACTGAACCTGATAGAAGAGAAAGTGGAAAGGAGCCTTGAGAAAGTGGGAAATAGCCTTGAATTAATTGGCACAGAGGGCTGATCTCTGAAATATATTAAGAACTCAATAAACTAGACATCCAAATACCAAATAATCCCATTAAAAATGGAGTACAGATATAAACAGAGAATTCTCAACAGAGGAATCTCAAATGGCTGAGATACACTTAAAGAAATGTTCAACATCATTAGTCATCAGGGAAACACAAATTAAAATACTCTTTTTATTAATAAGATACCAACTTACACCTTTCATAATGGCTAAGATAAAAAGCACTTATGACAGCTTATGTTGGAGAGGACATGGAGCAAGGGGAACACTCCTCCACTGCTGGTGGACATGTAAACTTGTACAGCCACTCTGAAAATCAGTATGGTGGTTTCTCAGAAAATTGGGAATCAATCTACCTCAAGAACCAGCTATACCAAACTGGTAGGTTTTATCTGTTAATAAAGCTGAATCAACAGCTAATAACATTTCTGAAAGGAGAACGTAATATGGTTTCATTGATGAGTTAGACCAAACATTTGAAGATAAAATGTGCTGATTCTCCAAAATATCACCCAGCTATCAAAGCCTATGGAACACTACTTCATGTCTCCTCTAACACCAACACAACCCTGATGTCACATCCAGCTGAACCAACAGCATCTCATTATATATCTATATCTATATCTATATCTATCTATCTATCTATCTATATATATATATATATATATATATATCCTCGATGAGGTATTAGCAAATTTAATTCAATAACATATAAAAATAATAGTATACCACAAGAAGTGTAATTTGTTCTATGGAAGCAATGACTGTTCCAACATTGGATAATCAATGTAATCCATGACATCAATCCTGGTTAGTTTTTTGTCAACCGAACACAAGCTAGAGTCACTTGAGAAGAGGGAACCTCAATTGAGTATGCACCCCTAACAGATTGGCCTGTGGGCAAGACAATAGGGCATTTCCTTGATTAATGACTAATGTGGGAGGGCTGAGCTCACTGCGTGCACTGTCTCCCCTGGACAGATGGCCTCCAACTGTGTAAGGAAGCAGACTTAGCAAACCATGAGGGGCAAGCCAGTAAGCAGTGTTCCTCCATGGCTTTTGCTTCTGTTCCTGCCTCTAGGTTCCTGCCTTGACTTCCTGCTCTGATTTCCTTCGATGAAGGACTGTGATGTGGAAGTGTAAGCTAAATAAACCCTTTCTTCTCCATGTCACTTTCGGTCAGTGTTTTATCACAGCAGTACAAACCCTACGACAGCATGTTTAGGGTAAAGAAGAAAAAAAAACAGAGATCCTACCAATTAACACACACACACACACACACACACACACACACACACACACACACACATACACAAGTTAACAAAACCCAATACTCATTCTTGAAAAAGACTCTACAATCTAGGACTAGAGGCTGACCTCTTCAGCTTGATAAAGAGCCCTCCAGTTAATGTTACGTTTAGTGGTGAGAAGCCGTGTGTATTCTGTGGGGTTTGAATGAGAATGTCCCCCATAGACTCACCTATTTGAATACTTGGTCAGAGTTAGTTGAGCTGTTTGGGAAGGAATAGGAGGTGTGGCCTTGTTGGAGGAGGTGTGTCACTAGGGTGGGCTTTGAGGTTTCAGAAGCCCATGCCATTCCCAGTTCTCTCTCTCTCTCTCTCTCTCTCTCTCTCTCTCTCTCTCTCTTTCCCTGCCTGGTCATGCCTGTCTGCCACCACCACACTTCCTGCCATGATGGTTATGGACTATAACACTTTGGAAAAATGAGCCCCCAGATAAAACGTTCTGTTTAATAAGTTACCTTGGTCATGGTGTTTTGTCACAGTGGCAGAAAAGTAACTAAGACACATTTCACTCCTGACAAATAGCAAGGATGAGTGATGCCCTCTTCTTTTGCCTTCATTAGATGGCACACTGGAGAGAGCAGTTATTGCAATCAGAACAAAACAAAATAGAAAAGAAACAAAACCATCTGTAGTCATAGGTAGTCTGTCTTTGTAAAAACCGTAATTCCCCCATATTGACACAAATGTACATGAGCATGCAAGGCTGCAGGATAAATGGTTAAGGTAACTTGTTTTCTGACTATCACCAGCAAATAATCAGGATGTTTTATATTGTTAAAGTAACTCACTTGAAATGCAGCACAGATCTAATAAAACGTACAGAATCGATATTCAAAAAACCAGAAAACTAATGAAACACATGGAAACAAAGCTCTGGGCCTGTCTGTGAGGGATACTCTAGGTTAGGTCAACTGAGGTTGGAAGACCTACCTTAAATGTGGATGGCACTGCTCCATGGGCTAGGTCCTGGACAGAACAGAAAGGAGAAAGTGGCTGGGTACAGGTATTTTTGGCTCTCTGCTTCCTGACTGTGGACTTTAATTTCAC